>CACTHL010000556.1:0-142719 GCA_902712375.1 Dioscorea dumetorum | reverse complement strand
TATTTTAAGTTGAAAATGTCAACCCAAAGCTTGTTGTCATTATTTAATAAGGCAAAATATTTTTAATACAAAGCATTTTTGACATTCTTGAGATTCCGATCGCCCACCCTCTCTCGCATTTATCAAGTGTAATATAAGTCCATGAAAGTGAGTGAAAGCCACTACGATTGCAATTTTTATACCAAAAAGAAATTCCTAGCGATTTTAGAAATCTTATCTAGAATAGAGTCAGGAATAAAGCCTGCCGCAAGAAGGAAATTTGGAATAGAAAGGAAGGAACTATTGATAAGAACCACTTTCCCCCGGCATAAGAAATGTGATTATGGTTCGATAGCCCTAAGTTTTACCAATCCCCTATCAATAAAAGAATCCATGGATAGGTTAGGATATTAGCATGAGTGAAGGAGCTCCCGACATTTAAAAGGAAAACACCCTTGATTTAGTACCAAGAACCTTTTGATCGCTAAAGGAAACCCTTCTTATTAATCCAAGAGGGAAGAAAAAAATTGTGACTTGCTTGGATTGGGCTTTTATTAGTATAAAAATATAACATTTAAAAGAGACACAGGCTTTGGCAACAACCCAAGAAGTCAGAATAATGATAAGGTGATCACCCAAAAGGGAGATGACTGAAGTTGTTCTGCATTCTAGATTCTAACCCGTGATTGTAATTACGTGTCTGTAGTATGGTTCATGAGTAAGGATAAATTCTAAGAGACAAGAATGAAAATATAGGAGATAGAGGATCCGCCTGTGTTGCTCCATTAATCGAAACAAAAATCTACAAGTAGAAATGCAGGCCTTACCCTTAATCCGACATTAGGAAAGGGCACTTGTGTAAAGTAGAAAGAATAACAACACTACCTAATAGTGTCATAGGCTCTTTTCAACATCTATTTTGATCATCATCCTTGGGAGGTACTAAGGATCCTTTTCAAGAGAGTGAGCAACTTCCCTAATGGCAATAATATTAGCCCGAGGAAGAGCGCTTAGCTAAAAAACCACTCGGTCAACATTAAGAGAGGCTAGGGATAATTCTCCTAAGATGATCAAGGTTAATGGATTTTAGAAATAACTTATAACGTACATTGCACAAAGAGATTGGCCCAAAATCAACAACCCTTTAGATGCATTATTCTTGGGAATTAATGCAATATAGGTCCTGTCCTAGGACTTAGGCAATTGAGCATTATCAAAAAATAATCAACAACCTCAAGCAAACTCTTACCTACCAAAGAAGACATATCATTAACTCTCCAATTAATCAATTCACTTCTAGTACGTTGGGTAAAATGAGTAAAAGCATGAAGGGGTCTGCTTTAAAATGAAGCTAAGGAACGTGGAGGCATGAACGCATGCTTGCATGATCATTCAAAAGCATATATTTGCGTAAAATATTATTGTGCGTTATGGTTCTTAATTTTGTTTTCTTTGAAGTAACACCTTACATGTGGAACATTCATTATAGACTTTGAGATGGTTTTTTTTCAAATAATTTTATCGCTTTTGAGGAATTGCATGGCTTTTTTATTTTGAGTTTTTATTACTGAAATATGGACAAGTCACGTTGATGACATACACAGATATAATGCTAATTTCTCATTATATCTGTGCTTTGAACCTACGTAAACTAAAACTCAAATCAGCCTCCAGCAAAACATGAACACCCAATAAAATGAGAGGTTGTTGGTTTTTTTTTGTGAATATGTTTTTTTTATTTATGTACATAATTTAATATTTTCATAGGCTTTATATGCAACCCCCTATAAATAGACTTTAATTTTTATATTTAAATTATTTTTAAGGTCTATAATGATGCATTAGGAGCCATAAAAAATTTGGAACTTTAACCCTAAATCTTATAAATTATAGAATTGTAACTACTTATTATTAGTGGTATTCTCATAAAAAAAACTTCTTTTCTTTGTTTCGTGCCTAGATTTGAGAGCTAAACTATTAAAAAAGAAATTGAAAATTGAAATCCCTTCAGTGACTCAATAACTTATGGATTTGAAGTTAAAAGAAAATAATACTTGTGTTCAATTATTTTTCAAATATAGTTTAATGACCGAATTAAGTTTTTAATGTCAATGTAAAAATTGGTACAATGTTTGATTTGTTTAATTTTAAACCTAACATTAATAATATCATACTTTTTAAAAAATAAATTCTGACTTAAATATCAATGGGGATCACTATTAGTCTCAAATTGATTAATTTAATAAATAATATTATACTTAACAATATTTCAATTTTTTCGTAGCTAAAGTTTAAAATATTGAAAATTGAAATCCTTACTCTAACAGTATAAAATTATGGAATTTTCAGTAAAAACTTACTTGTGTTCCATGACTTTTAAGATCTAGAATTTTTTAATGTAAAATTGGTACAATTGTGTATTTGTCTTAAATCCTTGGACTAACCATAATAATATTGTACTTTTTTAAAAATAAATACAATGATTTGAATATCTATTGGACCCCCTAAATCTTTCTCATTGATTAAGTTAATAAATTAGGTCTATTTGGATTTGGTCCCGTAGCTAAACTATAAAATTGTGTATTTTTCAGTAAAAAAAAGTACTGTCTTTAAATATTTTTAAGATCTAGGTTTTAATGTACTGAATCTTTTTATTTTAAATGGAAAATCGGTACGATGTTGTATTCTCTTAGTCCAGAAATTAAGCTTAATAATATTGTGTTTTTTATAAAATAAATACATTGATTTAAATATGTATTGGAGTCAGCAACGGTTTCACATTGATTAATTTCATAAATAATAAGGACGTAATTACTTCTATTTTAATAAAGTTTGGTAGCTAAACTATAGAAAAATTGAAATTTGAAATCCCTACTCTAACTGTATAAAATTATGGTTTTTTAAGTAGAAAAAATTATTTATGTTTAATTATTTTTAAGATATAGTTTTAATTGTTAGTTTGAATTCTATTAAAAAAATTCGTGATGATATTAATCCAATATGAATTCAAAGTGAATTAAGTGGTCCATGACTTGATCATCATAATCATATTTTAATCATAATTGGTAATTTAGATAATAATCTATTTAATGTTTTTAAGTAGAGTTAATACTTTGATAATAACGGTTATATAGAACAACAATAGGGGTCCCCAATCTATCATTCTTGGCAAATACTTAGCGTCATCGACCGGTGAGAACAACATAGATTAGAAGAGTCCATGACTTTCTATGTGCAGATTTTAATTTCCCGTAGTGTCGATTTCAATCTCTCGATCATCTTCCCACTTAGCTATGGCTAGGGGTAAGTGATTATGTTTTCTCAATATATTGATCCAACACATTAGATATTGAAATTAAGTACAAAAACTCTAACAATTGGCATCAAAGCTATTAGATTATACCTCTATCCAGTATCATGATAGGCTACTATTATTTTATAATTATATTAGTGATTCTTCCACTGGCGGTGACCACACCTGGTTCTGTCACCCATGGGGCTCATGGTTAAACCCTAAATGTTTTTATTCATATTATTTTATTCTATTTTATATTATTCATCTTTGTTTGAATGTTATGAATATAATAAATTGATGGATAGCTTTGCAAAATTCTTTGCTTTTGCACATTTGAGTACATCTTTGCATATTCCCAGTTTAATTATTTATTTTGAAGGTTTTGTTTGTATGACTTTTTCATACATTTAGTGGGTTAGTTATAATTTATATAATTAATTATTTTGCATTGACTTTGTTCATGGATATTGTTGACATGTCATTAGATCGAATAAATATTTTTTTTCTAATTATG
Organism: Dioscorea dumetorum; assembly: GCA_902712375.1. NCBI lineage: Eukaryota > Viridiplantae > Streptophyta > Magnoliopsida > Dioscoreales > Dioscoreaceae > Dioscorea > Dioscorea dumetorum. The sequence continues at coordinate 138,931 of CACTHL010000556.1, read as the reverse complement.
GTGTAATTAAAAAATTCATTATTTTTTCTTTTAAAAATCACACATTAAGTGTGTAATTAATCACATCTAGTTTAAATGATGTAAATTATGATTAATTATAATTAATAAAATAATTGTGCCCAATAAGGATTTTATTTTATTTTTTGTGATTAATTTGAATAATATAATAAATAATTTTTATTACTTAAGTTGCACACACGATATTAAAAAATATTAATTATTTATTATTTTTATCAATGGCAAATTGTGATTAATTATGTTTGATATAGTTATTTCGCTCCACAAGGATTTTATTATATTTACATAATGGTCCGAATGAAATAATGGCTAATTTTTATTTCTTAAGTCACACACAGTATAATATAGTTTGAATTATCCATTGGTTTTGGGAGTGATGTGATGACAAATTGATTTATGTCTTGTTTCTTTCGGTATGGTTTGCATTGGCAAGCATACCAACTTGTTTTTTTGCCTCGAATTTTGGAATGACATGTATGTTATTTGTTTATTGCAGCAATATAATTAGTTATTTTTTATGAAAAATGTGATGCTCCCATGTTAAAAGGTGATAATTATAAAACCTAAAGGGAGTTGATTCTACTCTTGTTTGGATGCATGGATCTTGACTATGCTATAAGGAAGGATAAACCACCTTGCCGACCACTAACAAAGACTCTAGGTGTGCTTGCCTTGTATGAATGGTGGAAGCGATCTAATCGTTTGAGCATGATATACATTAAGACTCGTATAACTAGCAGCATTCATGGTTAAATCCCTAGTTGTGCATATGTAAGAGATTTGTCAAGGCAATTGATGATCAATTTGAGACTTCAAATAAGGTTCTTGTTACCACTCTCATGACCAAATTATTATCCATGAAACTTACAAGTGTTAAAGGCATGCGAGAGCACGTCATGAAGATAAGAGACATAGTGGCTCGAGTTAAAGCTTTAGAGCAAATTGATTTTTTAGATACTTACCTCATGCACTTTGTCTTGCACTCTCTTTTGCATTAGTATAGCCCCTTTAAAATCTCATATCACACACATAAGAATAAATGGTCTATTAATAAACTTTTGACCATGCGTGTTCAAGAGGATGAAAGATTGTTGTTAGAAAAGAGTTAAAGTACATATATATATGGCTTTTAAAGAAAAGAAGAAAGGATAAACCAAGCTAATAAAATACCCGTTCAAACCGAGAAAGTGTCCAAGTGTTTTTCTTGCAAGAAGAAAGGGCACATGAAGAAGGATTGTCCGAAACTTAAGAGTCATGGTGAGAAGAAAGGCACTGAAATTTCTTTCATTTGTTATGAATCTCATATGACTAATGTTTGTTATAACACTTGGTAGATTAACTCTAGTTCCACAATCCATATTTCTAATACCTTACAGGGCTTTGTAAGCAAAAGGATGCTAACAAAAAGTGAATAGTTTATTTATTCGGGAAATAAAATACGCTCACATATGAAGGTTTCGGGACGTGCAAATTAGTTTTAGATTCAGGCTTTGTTTTAAATTTAGGATAGACATTTTATATTCCCAATTTTTCTAGAAGTTTAATTTTAGTTTCGGAGCTTATACTATTAGGATATTTTTTTGAGTTTAGTGAAACATATTTTTGCTTGTTTTATAAGTCTACTCTAATTGGGAATGGGGCATTGTGTGATGGTCTTTACCAAATTCTTTTATGAAGTTATGTTTCTTATAATGTAATGCAAGATAAATATAATGTTAGTATTAAACATAGTGTTATTAATGAAAACTCCTCCATGTTTTGGCACCAGAGATTGGGACACATCCACTTAAATAGAGTTGAAACGTTGGTGAAAGATGGAATCCTTGATTTTCTTGGTTTTACCCTCTTTTAAACTTGTGTGGATTGCATTAAAGGAAGGCATACAATAAAGGTATGGAAGGTGCTAGGAAGAATTCAAACTTATTAGAAATCATACATACGGACATTTGTAGTCCAAAGGATGAACTCATGTGGTCATAAATACTTCATCTCGGCTATCGATGACTACTCACGTTTTATGCATCTCTACTTGCTTGATTGTAAGGGTGAAGCATTAGATGTTTTCAAGGTCTTTAAAGTTGAATTAGAGAAACAATGCAAGAAGCACCAAGTCCGTTTGCAAGGTACACCGAGGAATAGAGGTAGGGAATATTATGGTAGGTACATTGAGGATAGACAAGCACCAAGTCCGTTTGCAAGGTTTCTTGAAGAGCATGGTATTGTGGCCCAATAAACAATACTTGGCTTGCTAGATCAAAATAGTGTAGTTAAAAGAAGAAGCCATACTTTAATGGGCATAGTTAGGAGTATGCTTAACAACTCAAAACTTTCTCGATCTATGTGGACTGAGGCTCTTAAAATATCAGTGTATATATTAAATCATGTTCCGATCATGCCAGTTTCTAAAATTCCATTTGAGTTATTCAAGGTTGGAAACTGAGTTTGCAACATATGCATATTTGAGGTTGTCTGACTGAGGTAAGATTTTATGATCCATATGAGAAAAAGTTGGACTTAAGGACTGTTACCAAGTATTGTATTGGTTATGCCGAAAAGTCCAAGGGTTATAGGGTGTATTGTCCATTGCATGGCACTAGAATTGTAGAATTGATAAATGTGAAGTTTCTTGAGAATGAACTGATATGTGGGACTGATCAACCTTTGGACTTAGGTCTTAAAAAAGGATCATGAAGTAATTCCCGACACGAGTCTAAGATTGATTTTTTCACATGAAGATTATCAAGACTTGGACAACATTGAACAAACAATAATTTGAAGAACCACGTCATGTTGATCTAGTGGATCAAATCACACAACATCGACCAGAAGTTATTGAGCAGTAACTTCATCAGGAAGACAATGATTTGGCATTAAGAAGATCAACTAGAATTAAAAAACCGGCAATATCGAGTGATTATTTTGTGTGTCTACAAGAATCTAACTATGACCCTCAAATGTTTTCACAAGCTGTAAGTTGCGAGATATTAAGAAATTTGTATTATTAAAAAAATAAATTTTAATGTTAAAATATTGAATTAACATTAATATATAAATTTTAAATTATTATTTTTTAAACAGTAATTAAATCAAACTTAATTATTGTAAATACACATAAATTTTTCTCCAATTTAAGTATTTAATATTTGAAAATAGTTTTAATTTCTAATGGTTTTAATCTCCAATAAAATATTTGGAAATTTTCTATTTTTACTATTTTTAAAAGTTGGTTATTTTAGAAATTATATTGAACTTAAAGATAAAATATGAAAATAAAATACATCATCCCTAAAATGTGAGAATGCCATCCCTTCAAAGATAATCACAATACCTATAATGATAGTTAAATTATTACATTTTAGGAATATAACATTTTCATGTTAAATAGGCAAATGAAAAATTACTTAATACACATTCTTGGTAGTGAAAGATTATCCCCCAACCAAACACCACCTAAGTTGTTTTTAGAAAGAAAACCAATTGATATAAATAATGAAAATTAAAAGGCCATCTACTCTATTGTGTTTGTGGGGCCTTTTTATCATTATCCGCCTTTTAATAAGGTTAACCGGCCAAAAATAAATAGACCACAAATAAAAAATTTAGTTGTTTATAATTTCAAGTAATTGTGAGTTCATGATTTTCATTAAAAGTAAGGCCCTACCGCTAATTACCCGCATAATCGCCTCCAACCTTTTCAACCGTGTAACCGTCAAGAGGTAATGAAGAGACCCCTTAAGAAGAGCAAACCAACATGCATTGAACATCAAAACCGACTTCAAGGGAGGTCTTCAAAACTCTTCTCCAACCCTTTCGCCTGTGTGACTTTCAAGAGACAATGGAGAAGTTTTCTCAAAGAGAGCAATCGCCATGCATTGAATATCGCAACCGACTTCAAGGCGGGTCTTTGAAAGTTTTCTCCAACTCTCTCAACTTTGTAACCGCCAAGAGGCATGGGGAGACCACCTCAAGGAGAGCAATCGGCATGCATTGAACATCACAGCCTAACTTCAAGGGTGTTTTTCAAAGGTCTTCATCAAAGCTTTTAGTTGTGTCATTGTCAAGAGGTATAAAGATACTATTATCCGATGATTTATTACCATATACTTTATGTGCACAATTATAAAGATTGGCAATCACACATATTAGGCTATCTCCTAAGATAGGAATGACAATCACACATATTAGACTATTTCCTAAGATAGGAATGATTTAGCATTATTTTCTTCTTTAATGAAGCAACTAATTTGTATACATGGTTGTATATGTTCATTAGTTGAAATTGCCAAAAAAAAAACCCTAAGTTTGCAATATGGCCAAAAACACCCCGTAAATTTCGAAATACTTAAAAACTCTTTCCTTTTAAAGGTAATGTTTTCCAAAACCCCAAAGATTTCAACGGAGGTTAACGGAGTTATGTTTGATTTTTTTTGGACGAAATTACTCTTTCTTGCATAGGAAGTCGTTACATTGGAACTTTTGAAAAGTCGGGCATTTTCCATAGGGTAATCCCAAGAGACATCCGTATACGCTTTTCTTCTCGACCGCGACTCTTCGGCTTTTCCCTTTCTCGAGTTGTCTCCGCGTGGACATCATCTCGTAACTTTAGTTCTCAAGCTTCCGAATCACTCGTGGCAAGTATTCGGCACTTCGCCGCCTTCCGTCGATTGTATTGAAGAAGTTGTTATTTGGTTTTATTTGAAGTACTGCTACACGGAGATATTTGTCGGTTTTCTTTTGTGGTTCTGTTTTTATCGGAAGATGCCGAAGGCCGTATGGGGATTTCTCTCCGGGGTTTTGTTAGTGTGCCGGGAGAGTTGTCGGATAGGGTTTTTTTTTTTGTTCTTCATTTTCGTCTCAGGTACACGATCATCGAAAGAGTTTTTCGATTATTTTAATTTGTGTGATGGTTGTAATGTACGTTTCCCTTTCATTTGATATGGTTGCAAACGGTAAAATGAGGTTTTAGTGTAAGAAATAAGTTTTTATTTAAAACCTTCCGTCTCCATTTAAATTGTTTGGTTACCGTTTAAGGAACGAGGTCACTGTTTAACAAACGATATCTCTATTTATGATTAGAGTTTTCCGTTTAAAAACTTACTTAAACCGAGGTTTCTCTTTAGCAAGTGTTGTCATTGTTGTAGTATTGTGATTATGGCGGTAGACCAAGTCAACGGGAGATGCTACTTGACACCGTGGTGGAGACCTTGGTTGAATTGAAAGTCCACATGACCTCCTGACATTAGGAGATCATCCAAAAGACACCGTTTGCGGCATTCACTGAGATGGAAGCTGTATTCTAAGAGAGGGTTGTTCAAGATTTGCTTCTGCAGAGGTACGATGGCCGCACCAATAAATTCAAGATCGGGGCGAGCCTCGCCGAGTTTCAAGCCCGAGGATGTGGCTCTCATTCCGGGTTTGCCTTGCGATGGAGACGCGGTCCTGTTTAAGAAGAAGAAAACACCGTCGCTCGAGGGGAGGTATTTATTGAAAAGCTACGAGAGACACCGAGACTCCATCAAGGCCACTCTTCAACGGCTTGTTGGACGAGAGGGGGAAGAGTAAGATTTTGCGAAACTCTTGATAGTGTACCTCATGGGGATAATCCTCTTCCCAAATACTTCAATGGCTTATGGAGGATGTTCCGTAAGCTGCAGCTCGAGTACAAACTAGATGCGAAGGGTGGAAGATAAACATGGGGTACGTTAAGGGTTGCTCGATCGCGCCGAGCATCCGGTTTTATGAGCCGACCGGAACCGGGAGGAAAGTCCTCGTTTCGGCAAGACCCCAAGGGTGCCGTGCTATGGTGAAAGTACTTACCGGAAACATGCAACGATAAAACGAGTTAGTCAGCTCTCGAAGGAAAAGAGGTAATAAATCATGAAAAATGTGTTTAAAATGAGTCGTTAAGGTTTAATTATAGCCTTTCCCGGTTTAAGAATTTTAGGTTGTGTTTAACGTTTGGTTACTTCGTTTAAACGTTTGTTTCGACATTTAAGTTTTTGCGATACCATTTATGTATATACGTCAAATGTTTAAACACATTTGTTTTTGATTAAATTGAATTATTTGACTCGAGATTGGTTTCTTTACGTATGTTAGTTTTCCCGAGCCGGTCCCGGCGAATGCCGATGAGGAGATATTTTTTCTGCCAACCCGCGGAGGGATGCTATCGCTCCGAACCACTTGCACGAAGGCAAGAGGAGAGACCCAGCCTCTTCCGTGCGTGCTCAACGATGCCGTTCTCCCACTTATAGCCCAACATGCAATCCTCGACGTCGGGTAAGCCCTCCCCTACCCCGTCCGATGGCAAGACCCCCCCGGCCGCGACAACGACAAGTGCCCCCGATCTCCACAACCACCTCGACCGTGGCCGCCCCCCTCCAACGGCAGTAGGCCACGAAATCACTTCCGCTTTTGCAGGCTTGCCAGGTGATGATGAACGCTTTCCCCAAGCTTGTCGCTCGGGTTGAGACATTGGAGGCAAGGTTATAATCGAGTGCACCGTGTGGCCAAATAAATGAAGTGTCCGGGACGGAGGAGGCGTCAACCCTTGGTGACAACGATTTTATCGGGATGGCCATTCCAAGATGGCCACGTTTGAAGAGGCCTACAAAAAAGACGAAAACAATAATGCCTCTCTGTCCACCACCGGCCGACGATGAAACAATAGCAGAACCATCGGTGGTTGATGCTGTTGTTGGGGCCGTTGGCGTTGATGACGTGGCCATCGCGGTGGAGAAGATCGTCGACGCCGTTGGTATTGCCGTGTTTGAGGAAGCCTACGAAATACCGTCTCGATGGAGCCGACGACCGACAGTTTTGCATCGAGGGTGGTGGCCACAATCCCTGAAGAAGAAGAACCAACCGAGGGTATGCCTCCCTTTGATGATGTCGCCTTAGCCGCGGTTGAGAAGACCGTTGCATCTATTGTGAAGGAACTCTTACCCATGGAGGAACGGCCGACCGAGAATGCTGCATCCAATGTAGGCGCGATCCCGCAACAGCAAGAAGCATCTAAGGATGTTCCTAATAAAGCTGTTGACGAAGGGCAAGGGAACATCGCCGAAAACAAAACGATAGCTATGATCCTTGCCAACCAACAATATGCAGAGGTTCGGAAAGACTTCATTCCGAAGAAGAAAAAATATGCTGGTGTATCGCAACTCGATGTATTCGAGCAGGAGTTGATCAAGATCTTCCTCAACTTCCCCATGGACACGTAAGTATGATAGTTTTTATGTTATTGTTTACGTACAGATGTTCCCATTTAAGCTATTTCTTTTCCGTTTAACTATAGGAGTTACCATTTAAAATGATGCTTTCCCGTTTAACTTTCCACGTTCCGTTTAACAAAGATACATTATCGTTTAAGAATATATGGTTCCCACTAAAGATTTTGTGTTATTATTTAATTACATCTGTTTCCGTTAACCTGCAGACCGCCGTCCGGAGGAATGATTATGTCAGCACCACACGGGCCAACCTATTCATACCGCTCGATGGGAAGGAGATGGTTACGGATGATGTGATGGACGCCTTTGTGTGCATAATATAAGACTCAAGACAATATCCTTATAAGAAGCGCAACTATCACACGACCACTTGCATTGTTTATGTTAAAGCAGAAGACGCACATGAGACCACTTTAGCTATGGTCGGAGATGCTACCAAATTCGTACATAACGTTGACATTGACATCCTTCCCATAATCATGAATGACCACTTCCATGTCGTGGTGCTTGACAATAACAACCAAGAGTACAGGCATTACACTTCATGCCGAAGTGAAGAGTACGATAGAGACACGGTTGCAATGGTAAGTTCTTTGCGAAATAGATTTCAATTCATAGCGTTCCATAGATGGTTGCTATTTCAACCTGAAATTGTATACCTCGACAGCGGGAATTGTTTGACACCTGTCTCAAAATGGAGTACGGCGAGACGGTGACCAAACACAATGATCAAACACCATGACAAAAAAAGGAAGCGTCGACTGCGCCTTCTACGTCATGCGGTTTATCGAGCAATTACTCATCTATGAAAAGCTACGGATACCGCGTGCGAACGTACCCTATCTCAGATTAAAGTATGCTGCCCGCATACTTAAGGAAGGCCGCGCAACCGTTATCATCCAAATAGGGATGCCTCCACCTTTGGAGAGTAGAATTCTTGATCAATGGCGTTCTTTATCAAATATAAAACATTTTTGTCGTTATTGTTTTAAATTCAATTCATTTTTTGCCAGCGACATGGCAGATATGTCAATGTAAATTTACTATTGTTCGTTATTGTTTCAAATTCAATTCATTCTTTTCTTAACTTTCTATTGTACTGTTTAAGGGTCATTGCTGCTTTATAAAATGAAGTATCTCTGTTAAAACAACGTTGTCACTTTTAAAATATTGTGTTACACTTTAATAATAAGGTTCTCTGTGTAATAGTCACCGTTTCTGTTTAACATCAAGGGTCTCTACTTAAAACACATAGTCCCTGTTTAAATAGTACACGTATGCATTTAAATTTTATTGTCTCCGTCTAACATATGGTGACCATATTTAAGGTTAAGCGTCTCCATTTAACTTTCGCGGTCTCTGTGTAAATAGCAGCGGATGACAATATTACACTTTATAAATAACCTTCTCTGCTTAATTTTCAGAGTACCCCTTTAACATTGAGATGTGTAATGTTTAAATACGTCTTTTACTGTTTAAATAGAACGATTTCGATGAGATTGTTTTGTTTCATATGTCCACATTTAACAAATATCAAGGAGTGACATGAACTTAGATTTTGTAGATTACACACCATTCCATAATTAAACAAAGTCCTGTTAGAAAGTCGATATACTAATACCCATCGGAGCTCTTATATGGAAAATTATAACATTCACTCTCTACGTTTGATTCAAGGGTGTTTCTATTTAACTTTATACGTTACCGTGTAATAATGCGGGTCGGTGTTTAACATTCACTGCAAACGTGTAAATATCAAAGAATGACAAGGAAAGTAGATTTCTCTATTGCATATAGTAAAACAATTTTAGCAAAGTTGACAATGAAAGTACAATAACATAGCAAGGAGCCATCATAGTTTTTAACAAAATAAAAAATGAAAACAAAGCCAACAGATTCGATTCACTCCGTTCCTTTCTTGTCCTTCGAGCCCGGAGCAGCCTTCCACACATGGGCGTTGCGGGCTCTCACTCCATCGAGTTTTGTAGAAAAACGTATTTCTTTCTCTTCAAGATCATGGAGCAAGTCTTCTAGAAACCACTCCAACTTTTGATTGTTGCAGACCTCGTGGGCGCATGAAGGCCCTGTAGTGGAAGGCCCTGCAATGGAAGGCGCTGCGATGGAAGGCCCTACAATAAAGACTTCAACGATTTAGAAAATTATGAAAATTTTAAAACATGCATAGAGAAATCTTACGGTATGAATTACCTCCAGAGGATAGATCATCTGCAGCAGAGGGACACGTATTCATCCTCCCAGGATGTGAAGGACAGAGCTTAGTGAATGCCTCCTCGGCAAAGATTGCTCGCACTTCCTTCGAGGTTCTCGCAGGGGCTAGGACCGGAGAAGGTGGTACCATCCACCGTGACCGTGGCCACAAAAGCGGGGGTGTGGTTGGGTTCTTCCCTGCGGGTGGAGTACTCCGGCGTGGCCCGGCGTGTCTTCTGGCAATACTCATTGAGAAAGGACTTATACATTCTATTGGGTCTGTGTATAATAACTGGATGTTTCCGCTTCTTGTTTAAATAGAAACCTAGCGATCGAAGGTTTGAACTATTTCTCAAATCAAACAACAATAAAGTGGACGTTGATTTTTTTTTTGTACGTTTTCATAATTTTCTGTGTACATTTACGCTTATGTTTTCAATTCAATAATGAAATTTAATTGTATTAATTGGTGATAAATTTGCACTTAAGGGTTACTATAATTACGCTTTCTGGTCATTAATTTAAAGTCGTTTCACATTGTCAATTTACTACTATTCGTCGACCGTATGTATTCGTATATACTTGACTTCCTTTGCTTGATGTTTCATTGTATTGTGTAAATGTCAATGAGTCTGATTAACATGGAAGAGAAACTATGTAAAATACGACGTCTCTATTTAACTTTGTCTGTCACCGTTTAATACTAAGTTCCTTTGTTTAACTATTGAGGACAGATAACAAAATGTGTCTATCTCTGTGTAAAATATCACTGCTTAACAGTCAAATAACTCTATTTCCCTTTACAAATGCCTACTCAGCGACAGCTTCATTGCAAGATCTACAATTGTAAATTGTCGATTGTCTGTAATCTTTATACTTAACTTTATTTTTTTTAACGAATGTAACGTTAGGTGTCTCTCGTTAAAGTCTCCTGGTGCCATTTAAATATATGTGTCACCGTTTGATACTAGAGTCTCCGTTTAACTTTCTCTTCTCTATTGACTATACGGAGTCTCTATTTAGTAGAAAGTGTCTCCATGTATCTCTGTTTAAAAGATGATGTCTGTGCTGAAATATTGAGTTACACTTTATAAATAACGTTCTCCGCTTAATGTTTAGAGTCTCCATTTAACATTAGGTGTGTCTTGGTAAAAGATTGTGTCTCTATTTAAGATTACTGAGTTGCATCAGAAATAAGTGAACTTTTAAACGCAGATAACAAGGTTACATTTAACAAATAGCATTAACAAAGTAACACACAGCGAGGGTTTTTATTTTTTAAAATGAAAACAAAGGGGAATAAAACTATCACTCATCCTTTTTTGTCTCCTTTAGAGCTTGGGGCAGCTTTTCGACATGGGCCCTTCGCTTTTTGATTCCTCCGAGTTTTGCAACAGCAAATACTTCTTTTGCTGCTAGCTCATGAAGGAAGTCTTCGAAGAACCACTCCAACTTTTCATTGCTGAAGTAATGTAGACAGGATGGAGGCCCTGTAATGGGGGCATCAGCAAGAACATTGGGACACACAAAGGGAGCTATAGCGTGAAGACACAACGGGAGACGGAGCAGCCTCCCGTCCTTTCCATTGGACGAGTGGCGAGAGATGCTTGAACGCTAACTCAAAGAACAAAGTTTTGGGCCTGCTTGGAACTTGTCGCAGCTCGGTATTGGAGAAGGAGATACCATCGACCGACACCGTCATCACAAAAACGGGTCTATGGTTGGGGCCTTCCCCGAAGATGGAGTATTCGGGCGAGGGCGGGCGCTTCTTCCGGCAAAGCTCATTGGGAAGAGATTTATACATTTTCTTCGTTCTGGATATATCTGGATGTTTAACTCCGTTTCAGCGGCTTGTTTAAATAGAAATCTGGGTCTTTGGCATTTGAACTCTCTTCTCAAATTCCACGATGAATTTAATGAAAGCAATTGATGTCAGTTATCGATGAGGGCGGTAACAGTGATCGATGAGGTGACATATGATGGTTCGAATTCAAATATCAAATTTAACGTGAGTAATTAGTAATAAATTTGGACTGAAGGATTACTCCACTTAAATTTTCTTCTCGCCATTAATTTAAATTGAATTCATTCTTTCCCAATGACATGGCCACATCATGATTACGTACCTGGATTCGTCGTACGGTTGTAGTCTTGTGCACTTGACTTAAGTTGTTTTAATTTTCACTGTATCGCTTACTTATCAAGGACTCTTTTTAAACTCAAGCTTCGCTGCTTAAAATACAATGACTCTGTTTAACATCATTGTGTCACCCGTTGACAATAACCATTTCCGTTTAACATTCAGAGACCTCATTTAAGTTACAAAGAATGAGAATTAAATATCAGCAGGTGGAAAGCTAAAAGATGATACCCTGCTGTCGCAATTCAATACACAATCAACATGGTGAGACACAGCTGCAACTGCACAATGGAAAGGCTTTTGAATATCATAGAAGATAAAACATTGAAACACAATGAGAAAAATAAATAACAAATACTAGAAATGCAATAAAAGGTGCTATGGCTGACTTTCCCACTACAACACTGGAAACAGGCCCAACGTCTCTAGGATCCAGAAATCCAAATAACAAAAAAATTCATGTTCTTCACTATCCATAGACACCAGAAATCCAAATGACAAAAAAATTGTTTGCTTATGAATTAGTTATTCACCTTTATGGGCATGATAAACCCTTTCCCTCTCAACAATATTGGCAACTTTTGATTTGCATAAATCAGGTCCAGAATCAATGATATCAAACAAAATTCAGGCCCAGATCAGAAAAAAAGGCATGTAACAAAGGCATGTAAATAAAAGCCTTGTGAAGGAGTAGAAATCCCACCTATGCTTTAATTGCTATTTTTCTTGAAGAATAAGAACAAGCATGAACTTTCCCAGCCGAACCTGCACAAAGCCATAATCTTTAATTGACAAAACAAGCATCCTAACTTTCAAACCAACCTAAGCACAAAGCCATAAGCAATTCTCTTCAAACTTGCACTAGAATCTGCAACTATAATTTGCAACTAAAACACATCAACTAACCTTTATCAACTTATTAATAAACCGAAAGTAAAAAGTTAGGACGTGCAGCAAATTAGTGAATCATGCTTCTATGGCACGCCAAGCTTAGCAATTCTTCCATATGTACGATGAAAACCTGCCATAAAATTTCATGACATAAACAACAAGACATCATAACATATACTTTCAATTCTCTTACCTCCCGATGGCACGCCAAGCTTAGCTTTTCATCGTCTGCCACGACCGCACTTAACAATCATTAAAACCTGCCATTCAAACGCGTTAAAACCCAAAGCATATAAATACAAAAGATGAGACATTAGGGCCTCGCATAGACTGGTCCATTGCACCCCACATAACTACCATGCATGATCCGCGAATGCTACCGCATCGTCCAAAATACATACATGTCCACTGCGAATACCCGCAACTTAGGAAAAGATAAAAAAAAGTACCAACACAACAGACGAATATGCATAGAACCAGTTCAGTCAATCAAGCTGTTTCACTTTGAGCCATCCATTGGTTAATTGAAACCCCCCCCCACCAATGAACCGCATAACCCAGATTTTTCGAAACTCGGGTTTTCTCGCCATGAAACCTCTCGCGTCGCCTTCGCGCTTCTGAAGATAGTCGAAGACATCATGCAACACATGATCATCAAACCCGTCCAACTCCATCACTTTCGCATACAAGGTCTCGGTCCAGTGACAAGTTGTATTTCTGATTGCAGCGGCCATTTCTCCGACGGCATCGACTAGCTCACTAATCACCACACCGCTCCGAGTGCCCTTACCAGCACGTCGTTGTGTTGGCGTGGATGATGTCGCCCGACTGCTGTCAGCATGTGGAATGGAGTCATTGTCAGCATCTTCCCCACTCTGATGTTCGGTTGGGATGGATTCAACCATATCAACGTCGTCGTCGTTGTCTGATTTCTCCCCTAAATCAGAGAATAGTGATGGTGCGTACTGACCCGTCGCGTGATCTTCGCCACATATAATCCTCAACCCATCGTAGTGCTCGATGGGTCTGTTGATGAAAGGACGGGCAGCAGGGTGTGCCTACACAAAACAACGTTCATACGGAAGTACATATGGAAGAATTGCGAAATTTAAACGTGCATTTCGAACCTCAATGTACGCAATCGCCACTAACGGGTCCAATGTGATGGTCTTCGTGTCCTCGTCCCATCCCGCGCCGCTAAGTTCACGAACCCTCTTTATTTCAATAAATCGGGCCTTCAAGGTGCGGTAGTGGTTCTCAACATTTTCGGGGTGAAATCCGTGCCGAAACGGCCGTTCACTGACACGGCAGCGAACGCCGGCCTCTTAAATGACTTGTCGCACTTGAGTCCCTTCTTAGCTTGTTCAACAAGCAAAGGAATGAGAAATGTGTCATACTCGTTCTTCCATCTCTTGTTTGGTGTACCACGTTTGGTGGCGGCAACCTTCGACATTGAACCAGTTCCACGTGCACCGTTGCTAGCATTGCTTGAACCTTCCATTTCTAGGTCTCCAATGAACAACCTTCAATGTTGGATATGTGCCAATGTTTTACATGACGAATTCAGCAATGATATTTGTGCATGAATTAGAAAACTTGTGCGCACCCCTAAAAGCAGTTTCGGAGGTAATGCATGTTTTATAAGATCAAAATAATGCTTCATAAGAACAGAACCGTAAAAGAATAACAAAATGCGACATAAACACATTGCGACAACCATGCCCCGTCATTCGAGATTAAGATAACAACTTCAAACTAACAAAAAATTCAAATAAAAACACATACAATGAAAGTGACATGACATCTTGCATAAAGTACTATGCAAGAATTACATGACAGTTCACGGCATATAAAACATAAAAACGAAAAGAAACATGTTCATCAATTGCAAGACACATCACGTGCTCCTGCTGTAATCAGCCCACATGTCGTTTGCAATCGCTTCCCTAATCTCTACCCATTGCCGGTTTTCCCTTTGTTGCTCACGCCGGGACCGGCCCCAGTGATAATGTCGATGCCTCCTCCGTGTGCACCGTCACATCATTCAAAATCCGGTCATTCGGATCAACTCCCGCGATGTAATTGTGAATAATGCAAATGACAAGTACTAATCTCACTCGCGTTCCGAATGGGAAGAAAGGGTGTGATGTTAGGATTTTGAACCGGTTTTTCAAAAATAGCGAACGCCCGCTCCACCGCGACCGTAACATAGAGTGCCTAAGATTAAAAAGTTCTTTGGGGTTTGTAGGCGGTCTACCACTATGTTCTTTCAGATGGTATCTAACACCTCTGTAAGGTGCTATGAAACCGGGCATCGTCGTGTACCCAGCGTCCACCAAGTAATATTTCCCTACAGTGTGCAATTACATGTCAACTGTTAAACAATCTAGCATGTTAGGGAATATGTGAAGCATCTAAACCAAACCTTCAAACACTCTAAGACCCTCTGGGGGTGGCCGCGATATTGCATCCCTAAGAACTGTGAAATCATTTGCTTGAGCCTTCCCGCCGGCCATTACATATGTAAATTTCAGGTCCGGATTAACCACAGCAAGAATGTTCTGTGTCGGACCCTTACGACCACGGAAGCGTGGCATATCTTGGGATGGCACCGAAACAAACGACGACGTGTGTCCCGTCCAACAAACCTACGCAGTCCTACATGGTTTGAGAAATGTGTCAATCGTCATTATGTTACGTACAATGAATCCATTTTGAAGTGTCGGTTAGGTGACATGTGCTTTCTTACTTTGAAGTACGGGTACCACCGTGGACTGTTCTCGATGTCGGGGTGACATGTAGTGTCGGGACGGGTGCACAAAATCGTCACGAATTGCGCACAGGCCCGTAGAACCATATTGAAATAACGGCCGATTGTCTCCCCGAGCGGAGGAAGTCGACGCGCATTATCCTATTTTTGGTGTTGTGGCCCACCACGTGCAAGAACATTGCAAGTTGCTCCTCCACGGATGTATGCCCGGTGTCTACGAGCGGTGTTTGTCGAGCATAATTGACGCTATGTGCATGAATGGACCGACATCCATCCGAAGGTAACTAACACAAGATCCGGCCCACTTCTTAATATGCGCTCCATGTGTTTTTTTCGAGTCAGGTCCCGAAACACTGAAGGCTCCCTAAACCTAGGAAACCTGTCCTCGCCCAGATGCTCGAGCAAGACCGCGACAACGACAACCATGGTCGTGAACGCGGCTGCGAAAGGCAACGAGATGGCTCCAGTGGTAGATGGGTCCATCTACGCAGTTATTTTACATACTATGTGAGAATTGTGCAAAACACATTGATAAAAATGGGAGAACTAAGGTAAGACAGTTTGCCAAAACATGTGTCGCATATATTTCACATCATCGGAAGTTGATCTCAGACATTCCTAGTTAGTACAATATGATGACAGTTCATTATCGACTGCAATATTTTCAGCATCAGTAACACTTTCACAAGTCACCGAGAGCAACCACAAACAAATGATGGAATGTCATAAGTAAAAAAAAGAAAAGAATCCGAACGGAGTAAAACCCACATCCAAAAGTAAATATCTGGGCTCAGAACCATCGTTAGCAATATCCGTGTCGCGACATCTGCATCCCTCTCCCAAGTTGCACTCAAGATGGCTGCAACGGTTACCCCCCGTGCACACACATACTATAATGGGAAGGACGGGCTGTATGTGGGCAGCGGCTGGGCAGCCGAGCTGCCTCGCCATTGGGCAATATCGAGTGAGGGTGCATAAATATTTTACGCAGTGTTCTGTGGTGATCGAGTAGCCAACACAACAAATGCAACACGCGGACATCATCGCCCAGGGTTAGTGAGGGACAGTCAGGCAGCGGGCAGGCAAAAAAGATGCAGACAATGATTAAAAGTAAAACACATAACAACACCACTAGGAATGACAAGTATGTTCTGAGCATGAAAACTGCATGGTGTGCGCCAGCTGATATTTTAAAAATGACGTATAGAGCATAACAACATAACATCCGTAAGCAATTCACAACCACGGAAAGGCATGCCATAACAAATCTAGAGTTCAAAAATATTACGATGATGGTTATCCAGTAGAAGATGAACAAAATTTGAAATATAATTGTAGAAGATGAACAAATTGGAAGTAAAGTGAAAAAATCACAGCGAGATCTATTTTAATCACCAATGGTACGAGATATACTTTATAAGAAAAATAAGAAAATGAAGAGCAAAACACAGCAACCATTGCAGGGTCAACCTGGTTTAAAAACGAGAGAAACCATAGCAAAACACAGCATTCATAATCACAGTGGGGCATAGCAGTGAAAAGTAGCATTCGAAATCAATTCATATTTAAATAACCCACAAAGGGAAACCATTCCATGTGAGAGATCTATGTCAGTCACCAAATGTGCGTGCAATACTTCATACGGAAAAATAAGAAAGTGGAGAAGAACAAGTCAACAAGCAACAGCAAAAAATAAAAAGCATAAGCACAATGGGGCCTCAAGGAACAAAAAATAGCTTTCTAAAACAATTAGAGGGGGAGATTTTGAATATTGAAAACAGTAGGAAATCTCACGGTAAGCCACAAAAGGAAAACCATTGCATCGGAGAGACATTTTTGGAAAAAATAAACTACTAAATCACAGTCACAGTGGCCCTTGAGTGACAAAAGTAGCATCCGAAATCAATGGGCAGGGGAGTTTTTGGAAAATGAGATCAAAATGAAATCCCAAAACAATAAAGTAAACCACAAGAGGAAAACAGTGCATGGGGAAATCTACTTTAATTAATAATAGTGAATGATATACTTCAGATGAAAATAATAAAATAGAGAAGAACAAATCAACAACCATTGCAGGAGGGAACATAGTTTAATCACTGTTAGGTGCTCACAATCACAGTCAGGCCTCACAGAAAAAAAAAATATCGTTCGAAATCAATCAGATGGGGAGCTTATCAAAAACAAAGCAAACTGAAATCTCACATCAATAAAAGAGAAGATATAGTAATCCATTGAAAACACACAGTACATGGCAGATGTTCAAGAGGAAAAAATATCCTTCGAAATCAATGGGATCGAGAGCTTATGAAAAAATGAACCAATCTGAAATCTCACACTAATAAATGTAAGGTAGGGAATATGAAAACCCACATAGAGGAGCAAGATTTTTAAAAGGAAAAATACCTATACAAACAATGACAAGAAAAGAGGATTCACAATCATCAATTTAAAACTTACAGTAAATGGCAGACATAAATACATACGCAAGCAATGTTAATAAAAGAGAAGATATAGTCATCAGTTGATAAGTTTCGATAAACAACGGATATTCAAGAGCAAAATATCACTCGAAATCAAGCGGATGTTTAGCTTTTCAAAAAAATGAATCAATCTGAAATATCACAGTAATAAATGGAATGTAGGGAATATGAAAACCCACAAAGGAGAGGGAGATCTTTAAAAGAAAAAATACATACACAAACTATGAAAAGAAAAGCGTATACATATCCATCAATTTATAACTTAGAGTAAATGGCAGTCCTACAAAAGATAAATACATATGCAAGCAATGTTAATAAAAGAGAAGATATAGTAATCCATTGAAAACACACAGTACATGGCAAATGTTCAAGAGGAAAAATATCCTTCGAAACCAATGGGATCGAGAGCTTATGAAAAAATGAACCAATCTGAAATATCACACTAATAAATGTAAGGTAGGGAATATGAAAACCCACATAGAGGAGCAAGATTTTTAAAAGGAAAAATACCTATACAAACAATGACAAGAAAAGAGGATTCAAAATCTTCAATTTAAAACTTACAGTAAATGGCAGACATAAATACATATGCAAGCAATGTTAATAAAAGAGAAGATATAGTCATCAGTTGATAAGTTTCAATAAACAGCAGATCTTCAAGAGCAAAATATCACTCGAAATCAAGCGGATGTTTAGTTTTTAAAAAAATAGAATCAATCTGAAATGTCACAGTAATAAATGGGATGTAGGGAATATGAAAACCCACATAGAAGAGGGAGATCTTAAAAAGAAAAAATACCTACACAAACTATGACAAGAAAAGCGTATACATATCCATCAATTTATAACTTAGAGTAAATGGCAGACCTACAAAAGATAAAATACATATGCAAGCAATGTTAATAAAAGAGAAGATATAGTAATCCATTGAAAACCCACAGTACATGGCAGATGTTCAAGAGGAAAAAATATCCTTCGAAATCAATGGGATCGAGAGCTTATGAAAAATGAACCAATCTGAAATCTCACAGTAATAAATGGAAGGTAGGGAATATGAAAACCCACATAGAAGAGATAGATTTTTAAAAGGAAAAATACCTATACAAACAATGACAAGAAAAGAGGATTCATAATCATCAAATTTAAACTTACAGTAAATGGCAGACATAAATACATATGCAAGCAATGTTAATAAAAGAGAAGATGTAGTCATCAATTGATAAGTCACAGTAAATGGCAGATATTCAAGAGCAAAAAAAATCACTCGAAAACAATCGGATGTTGAGCTTTTAAAAAAATGAATAAATTTGAAATCTCACAAAGAAAATTGTTGGGAATATGAAAACCCACGAAGATGAGAGACATCTTTTGGAAAAAATACATACACAAAAACTATGACAAGAGAAGCGGATACATATTGATCGATTTAAAACTTACAGTAAATGGCAGACCTACAAAAGATAAAATACAATTGCAAGCAATGTTAAGAAAAGAGAAGAAATACCTATACAAACAATGATAACGAAAGGGAAGACATATTCATCAATTGATAAGAAAATAAATCACAAAGGGAAACCATTTCATGGGGATATATATTTTAATCACTCAATTAGGCATGATATACTTCCTAAAACAAATATGAAAACAGGGAAGAACAACTCCACAACCGTTGCATGTGGGAACCTATTTTAATCACCAATAGTAATTGACAATCACACTGGGGCCTCACAGAACAAACATAGCATTGAAAACCACTCGGACGGCGAGATGATGAGAAATGAATACAATATCAAATCTCACGTAATTCCGAAAGAGAGAATATGAAAACCCACAGTGAGGGGACAGATCTTAAAAATGAAAAAAAAACATATGCAAGCAATGACAACAAATAACCTTCCAAAGTTCACAATTGTGAAGAAAAATTTAGTTAACCATAAAGAGTGCATCATCTCCGAAAGATGGAAGAAGTAAACAAAAAATAACAACCCAAAATAAATCAACAGAAAAAGCAAAATTCAGCAAACTCAAACATGGGAAAAATTCACCAAAATTCACATAAGAAAAATAGAAATCGAGACTAATCGAAAGTAGAGAATTTGGGAAAATGAATATAAAGCTGACAACTCACAGCAAATCCCAAGGAGAGAGTCTGAAAATTCACAGGAAAGGGACCGATCTGTAAAGAAAATAAGTATGTCATTAAATTGATAAAAAGAAAACCACAAAGGAACCAAAGACGCATGGAAATTTATTTCTAGGGAATAAAAAACTCACTAAAAACCAGTGGGGAGAAAACTGGTAATAGGGTTTGATCCGTTCATACAACTCACCGAGAACCTGAGAAACGGTGGAAGACGGGTACACAGTCAATAGCGTGAGAAATCCCTGGAAAAAGCATGCCGGTTAATAGATCAATGCAAATGTATAATAAAAATAAAAACAATCTCAGTGAAGAATATGGGACTTGGTTGGAGTATGTACACCCACAGCGAAGTCTGAAAGTCGACCAAGCCGATGTCAGTCGGAACAGCCGAAGACCTTTTCTGGCAGTGTGTAGCGACGCCGGCTTCAGCCGACGGCGAAAGTGCGGTTGTTTTTCTCGGCGGCGATGAGGCTTCGATCTAGACGCGAATGAAGAAAACCCTAGAAGGGACGAGAAATGGGAAAGAAGTGGGGAAGTCTGAAGTTCGGGCGAGGTCACCGTAAGAAGCACGTGATACGCGCGTGCACCGAACTGGGACGCCGAAGTGATGGCTTCGGAGCTTTTCAATCTGAACTCAGACGCCGAAGTCGCGGAAGTGGGAACTTGTCAAATCATCACTTCCGGACCGACTTCGGTGAAACAAACACACCGAAGTGGGCCGGAAGTGGCCACCTCACCCACTTCCGGACCCACTTCAGTGAAACAAACGCCCCCTTAGTATGAAGTACCATTCCCACGAGAATTAAAATATTAAACAAAACTAATAGCTAAAAAAATTATCTAAAAGCTAAAATTCTAATTACAAACTTTGGGTACAAATTTCTAGGACTTGAGATTTAATTCACTATTTTGCATAACTATCATCTAAATGATAATTAATGATTAAATAATGATTCATTCAGAGGAACTTTTAAGATTCGATCGTTGAATCATTTCAGCAATTCCTAATCACTAACCCACTTCCTTGTTGAGTTGCAGAATTAATATTAGCGCCGATTAATCATTTTAGATCTCTCAATGAATAAATTAACGGAGTTATAAATCAACAACTATGTCTCTGTCAAATTGCAGGTGGCTAATTACTAATACTTTTCGCTAATCTTTTTATGGAAAAAATTGTTACTTATCACAATAAAAGTTATAAATCTTTTGACTCCTAATATGTCATCCACATTCCTACTTATACCAATATTAGTTATCCTACTAACATAACAAAACTAACTACAATGTTGTAATGTAAAAAACTTTAGATATGTAATTTTATCAGTGACAAGATAATAAAGCACAAATCATATGCTAGCAACATAATTTCACAATAAACTCATAAAATCCCTTCATCTAAGTACCAAATATCAAAATGCATGAGATTCAATGGAAATGCCAATGGAAAGGTATTTAGCTCATAGAGACTAGAGAAATCCAAAAATAAATAGAAATATTCATGATCAAGAATAATACAACTACAATCACAATATTTTTCCGATGTTCCTCATTTTTTATCGGCTTCAATTGCTAGTACGCATATTAGTTCTCTCTTTTTCAATTGCTTGCTCCTTATAATTTTCTCCATTTTCTTCTGATGTTGACTTTTTCTTTTTAATTCGAATTCAAACTTCTCTTCTTTCTCTAATTTGGCAATATCATTAAAAGATTTCTTCAATCTAGCCCAAAAACATAGTAATAAATTTTGGCTCATATAAATCCAAACCTTTTCTTGCAAAAAGGTCCAATATTAATTACCTTTTTATCTTACAAAATATTATACAGTCACATGAGGGTATTATTGTAAACAAAAATTATTAAACCTAATATAATCTAAGCATTAACATTACAAAATTCATTGCAAAATCACAATTGTCAGTTGCTAGACAAACTTGAAGCCTGCCCCACCCATATCAAAACTCGGACTTAAAAGGCAGCCATTTCCAGGCACCACACTGCACTGCATACAATTCTTATGTTCTAAACACCTAGTGGTGGAATGTAAACATTTGCTCATATGCCAGCAGTAGTGCCTTGGTCATGTTGTTGTCCACTCAATTAGTGGTGTGGCTCATATAAGGTTAATCTATAGGAGATTAAGGGCCTGTTTGGTTTACTCTAAGTAGTTGTAAATAGTTGTGATATAAGTGATTGTTTGGTTTGATATAAAAACTCTACTTATATATAAGTGGACTTAGATGTCACTCACTTTTATAGCATTTCAACATACATCAATATTGTCGAAGTTGAAATACAAGAAAGTAAGTGGTATCCACTCACCACCATATTATTTTAGATATAATTATAAAAATATTTAATAAATTAAATTATCTTTAAAAAATTAATTCTAAAAATATTTTTAAGTAATTAATTTAAAGAAATATTAAATTTAAAATATGTAATATTTTTTAAGACGATTTTTATCATTAAAATACATTAAATAGATAATTATTATTATAAAAAATATTAAATAGTTAGAACTAATATTAACATAATTTGTAGTATTAAGAAGATTACAAAAATAGTTATTTATGCTTTATTTAATTTAATATTGTCTTTTAAAGTTCTAATTTTTATTTAATTTCTATAGAAAAATATTTTTATGGTATATATTTAAATTACATTACATTTTTTAAATTTAATAAACCACCAATGAATTAATTAATTTTTAAATTAGTATTAATTTTAAATTATGAGAGCTAATATAATTAATAGTTTTTAGGGATAAAATTTAAGTATAGTATATAATTAAAAGATTTTACAAATAATATTAAATAATTAGTGTTTTGGGTAATCTTACCATTTCACTGATACCCCTCAACATTTCAAGTTACTTACACTGTAATTTCATTTACATATAACCAAACAACCGTTAAGTCATCAGGAGTTCTTATCTCATCAGTGAATGTTGCTAGATGATCAACACACACCTACCTTTAAATTATTGGAATTAGGTGATAATTGTGGAGATAGTGAAACTTGTATGGGTATTTGTCAATGACTAAAATAATGGAGTTGTCATGCTTTAGTTCGCCTATGTATTAGTGTCGCTCGGGTAATAGGTCATGCTTCTCCTTATTATTTTAGTTAGTCACGTAATTGTATCTATGGGGTCTACAAATGAGGACATGATGTGGGGAGCTGTTAGCAAGAGGGTAATCTATATATCCATGCAAAAGGTAACAACTTCTAGCCATGGAGGTGGGGGCCACCACTAGAGGACCCTTATCGATCAGTCGTTGAGCACAAGACAATTGAGACAATAACCTCAAGAGAGAGTTTGATAGTTTGGCATAAGACCACCCACAAATTAATCAGTTCCCTAGGATGATGCTTGCTGTGACTAACAATGCGTGTCTAGCCTCTGTGGCAGGTGTAAACCATTCCCTACTATCAAAATGGAGACATCATGATTGGCCATGGAAGATGGTGAGCTGCTAGCTATGTAGGCTATAACGGGAGCTATGGAAGATGACCAATTGTTGGCTATGTTACAAGACATGTTGGCGGCAACATCATAACTAAAAGTCACAACATAGGATAATGTTGTCACAGACATATGGATTGCAATAAAGGCCACATCAAACAAAGCTAGCTAGTGTTATACTAGCAACGACGTAGGTTTATCTTATCCAAGTGAACCTATTTTTAATTGAAAGATGCTTGGACCATTAAATGTAATTGCAGCAAGCACTAACCTAAGGCCTACTAGCCTGAAGCTAATCCTCAATGTAACTGAAATGGATTCATAACACCTCATTAACATGCCTAACTTGGACCCAACTCCAAAGCATTTCTCCAAGCTCATTTCTTCTATTGGGTCTATCAAATAAAATTCCCGCATGCTTTGGAAATTTCAGAGACCATCACCTCTTAAAGGATATCTGCCCTAATTATGAATATTGCTTTTTCCTAGGTGCATGATTACTTATCACATTAATCAACTTTATGAGACTAGATTCCTCTTAGTTGTCCCCCTCTTTGGTGGTAAGGATGATTGGGATTATAATAACCTCGAATATATCTCAATAATGATGTTATGGACGATGTTTAATCTCATGTACTCGTTAGTAAGAAAATAAAGGAACCTTTGGAGGAAGATATTGAGAACCTACCCTTTGACAATGACAATCTCAAGGACAATAAGGAAAAGCTTACCAATAAGCTTGTTGCCTTCCTACAAACCTTCTAAGCAAAAGAGCCATCAAGTACCCAATCCCAGCTAACACGGCATGTTTGTCTCATCCTGGCAATTAGATGCAATTATCAACAGAGGAAACCATTGTCTTAATAGAATGAAGAGGCAGATTATTTAGTATGCCCTCCCCCTCTCTTCTCCCTATGTACGTGCACTCTCAATCAAGAAGAAGGGAATCCCAGTGGATCCCTAATAAGTGTCTAAATGTATGTATTTATATGTTGTATTTTTATATTATTTTGCATGTATTTGGATGAGCCGATACCCGTTTTGCATTTAAATTTAGTTTTATTTGTGTTACAGGCATTGAAGAAGCCAGAATGAGGTCAAAAACGTATTCGGGAAGAAATACGTATCAAATACGACATTTTTGAGTTTTCATTACCGTAGCAGTATTGTAGAAAGATTACTGTAGTAATATACTGTAGCAGGCACTGTAGCACATAAGTAATTTTTTCTGCGAAAAGGCAGGGCGCCTTGCGGGCATCCTTGAGCCCGCAATACTGCCTGTAAGGCAGCCCGAAAAAAGGTTTTAAAAGAAATTAGGGCATCATAAAAGGGGATCTTTCTTCCTTTCTTCTTGGGCCGCCGCCCCACATTGGCCGATGGCGTTTTCCGGCAATTTACTGCACCATTCATCACCAAGAGGGAAGCAACATTGAAGGAGGAGAGAAGGGGAAAATTTAGAGCTTCAAGGCGTCGTTTTAGGAGAGATCTCTGCGATATTTGCGATCTTCATCCATCCAAGGTGATCCAAACCTAGAGGGAGTATTTTGTGCTTCTTGTTAAGTTTATTTGTACCTTGGATTTGTATGAGTGTTTCTCTTTCATGAGGAACTAACTTGTATGTGATTTGGGCATGATGAACCTTAGGGTAGTTTTATTGTAATTTTCGGATAAGGATGAATTCTTATTGATAGATTTCTTTTATAGAATTCTTGTAGTTTGTGATTCTTTCTGTGTGTGCTTTACTGTCTTGGATCGCATGAGAATTACTCTGCTATTTAATTTCTAGGTTGTACTTGGAGCGTGGGATACACCCTTGTACTAGACTCACATAGATTGAAAGGGGATTCATGTACCAATACGCCTAAGGATTCGGGCATTTGATAGCCCTCCGAACGTTAGGCTTGGACCCAGATAAGTGTCTACTCCTGAAAAAAGATTCCCTGAGTGCACTACAATCGTAGGTGGAGTTGACCGGAAGGGATTCTAGTCAACACTCGTATGGGATTAGGGGTTAATCACCAAGGGATTCGGGATTAGCCTACTTTAGGAATCTTTCGGTCCAACCTAGCATCGCAATACATCACCCTTAATTCTGAGCTTAATGACAACCCTATGGGGATTCCATGTCCAAATCACTCCTTCTTCTGTTTTTCCGTCCCTCGAATGCTCAGCTGGAGTGTAGTAGTAGCCTTATCTTCTTGTTGTTAATTTTTAGTAGTTGTGCTCTTGACTCGTATTGTTAGGCTAGGAAATAGGCACAAGGGAAGTAATAGTAGCTTCTTGGCCCCATGGAATATGACCCCTGTGTCACTCACAGGGTATTACTTGACGACCCCTTACACTTGAGGGACGCCCATCACTCCCCTGAAAATAACACTTCCAACCTCTCATAATTTCCCCTTATACTAATATTTAATTAGCTAAATACTGCCAAAAATGGAAGATCGAACTAGAGGACAACTAGGGATACAAAAACAACTATTTTAATACTATTCACTTGTTTGATGCTTCAAGGGAATCCCCTAATCGGGAAACTATAAGGCCCCTTCATAGGTTCAAAATCTAGCTCAATTCTATTTACCATGAAAATCTTTCCATAGAAGATAAATGATCTAGGCCAACCAGAAAAGAGATTTCTACTCAAATATTTCTTATTCACGTGTATTCATGTTGATATTTGCCGGATTTAGGAAGCCAAATTGTTAGTATTGGTCACTCAAACCATTTGGAAGACTATCAAGGGCATACATGTAGTTTCTTTCCAATACATTCCAACCATGGGATCTTCTATGGGCATCAATATTAATTGGAAGAACTCCGTGATCAAGAGATATCTAGTTTATTCTAAAAGTTTCTATCTATCTATGGAATTCACCCATACAGAATAATGCGCATTGATTGTGCACTTGAGTTTAGGGAACAAACTCTTGGCACCTCAAGGTTGAGCTTGAGAATGAGATTCATCTGAATTCAAGACACACTCGCATATGTCATTTGTTGGGACTTTAGTGCTATTTCCATGGTTAATAACAAGAATAAAAGTGCTCTAAGCCTAAAAAAACATTAACAACACCATTGCCTAGTGTAGGACTTTAACTTGATTGAACCGCCTCATTCAATTAGAGTTTAACATGGAAAGATGGTCAAATTGGCTTGTCATAGGTCATATTAGATCTCTTGTTGGTAACCTAGGATTGGCACACTCATTACCTTAGTGTACAACAAATAAGTCTTCCTAGATTTAGATCCAATCATATATCCATCTACATAGATACCATAAACAATAACTTCTAACCTTGCACATTTAGATTTGAAACATCTTGTTGTGTATTAAAGGGCTTCCATGAGCTAGCTGATCAAAGTTTCAAGGAATGCTCCAATAGTGAGTTGTGTGACTACATCATCTGCAGAGAGATATCTTACCAAAGGACTGGGCTGCTGCAACATGACAAATAGAAGTTTGACACATTCATTCTATGTAAAAAGAATATTCTTGAAAGCTTAAATAACATGGGCATTATTAAAAAGACTAGAATCCCTTGTTGGGCTGATTGAAGACATTTCTGCTGCTGCTGCTGCTGAAGTTAAGAGTTGTAAATTGTTGAAGTCCAAGAGCTGGAAATTGCAGAAGTTCAAAAAGCATGTGAAAGTTGAAATCAAGGGCTGAGATTGTATCATCATGAAATGTGTTTAAGTTCGAGGCATGGCAAGATGGTTTGATGGAGTCAAGTTATGTTGTATGAGTTTAGTAATGTTTGTATTTGATATAAAATGTAAAACCTTTCAAATGATGTAATGTAATGAAAGAGCTTAAGCTGCTCTGGTTTTCCTCTGTTTTCTAGATTCTTCAGTCACTGTTCATCATCTTCTCAGTGATTAGGGACAACAAGTGGTATCAGAGCTGGTTGAAGAAGCTTTGAAGCAAGGAGAAGAAGTTGCGAGTGAAGATCATGGCTTCTACACCAACCCAAGAAGTTTCAGTTCCTACATTGCCTCTTTTCAAGGGAGATCATTATGATAGATGGTGTGTGAAGATGAAGACCTTGTTCAGGTCTCAAAATTTGTGGAAAATTGTGGAGAAAGGTGTTCCTGCACATGGTTCAGAGGCTGAAAGGCTTGAGAGTGAGAAGGAAGATGCTAGAGCCTTGTATTTGATTCAACAAGCAGTTGATGAGCCTATTTTTTGACAGGATTGCTGGTCTTTCAACAGCTAAGGAAGCTTGGTAACATCTAGAGAAGGAGTACCATGGTATTGCAAAGGTGGCTTCAGTTAGGAGACAAACATTGAAACAAAGGTTTGAGCTTCTTCAAATGAATGAAAATGAAAATGTGCAGCAATATGTCACTAGAGTTGTGACCGTAGTGAATCGATTAAAGGGCTAGGCTATGAGTTAAAAGAAGAGGAAGTTGTGTCCAAGATCTTGAGAAGCTTAACCCCTAAATATGACTTTATTGTCACAGCCATTGAAGAATCAAAGGATGTAGAAAAACTCTCCTTGGAGGAATTGAGTGGTTCTTTGTTGGCCCATGAGCCCAAAGTTTTAAGATTGAGTGAAAAATCAGAAGACAAGGCTCTATTTGTGAAGGAGGAATCATCTGTTAGTGAGAGTCAACTCTACTCTCGTGGCAGTGGTAAAATTATCTCAAGAGGAAGAGGCAGAAGTTATACCAGAGGTAGAGGAAGAGCATATGTGTCAAGAGGAGGAACAAGCTTCAGAGATACTCAGACACCTTGTCTTGGATGGCAGAGTTCTGAGCAAAGGTATGCAAGAAGTAATTTGAAGAATGTACAATGTTTTCATTGTAAAAGATTTGGGCATGTGCAATCTAATTGCTGGTTTAGGAGTAAAGATAATGAAAACAAGCATATTGAGAGGGGATCAAGTTCTCAAGGTTCTCAAACTCCTAGCAGGAACATGGAGAGTCTATTTATGGTTCACACTGAAAATGAAGCTTGTGAACCTTCAATTTGGCTCTTAGATAGTGGCAGCTCTTGTCATATGTCAGGTAGAAGAGAGTTATTTTGCAGCTTGGATGAATCAGATTGTCACAAGGTTAAACTTGGTGATGATCAAGAGGTGGCTGTAGCTGGCAAAGGTTCAGTTGCTGTAAAAATTCATGGAGGAGAAACTAAATTAATACACAATGTGCAGTTTGTGCCCAATTTAGCACATAATCTGCTAAGTGTGGGACAATTGCTTGGTAATGGTTACAATGTCGCATTTGAAGGTGATAAGTGTAGCATTAAAGATGCCACAACTGGGACACAACTTTTGGTGGTTCAGAAAAATAGGAATAACCTATTTCCAGTTGAATTTTCTAAGGTTGTTCAAGCTAATGCAGCAGTGAGAGTTTTAAACAACACAATGTTGTGGCATAAGAGATATGGCCATCTGAATTTTCAGAGCCTTCAGCTATTATATCAGAAGAATTTTGTTGATGGGCTGCCTTATATGGAAAAATTCAATGGTTGTGAAGCTTGCATCTATGGGAAATTAGCCAGATCTTCTTTTCCTTCTGGAAAATCTTGGAGAGCCAAGGAAAAGCTTCAATTGGTTCATTCAGATTTATGTGGGCCTATGCAAGAGGCATCTCTTGGAGGCAACAGGTACTTCTTACTTTTTGTTGATGACTATACAAGAATGAGCTGGGTATATTTCATTAAAAACAAATATGAGGTGTTTACATGCTTCCAAGAATTTCTAGCTTATGTTGAATGACAATCAGATTTTAAATTGAAGGTGATTAGGACAGATAGAGGGGGTGAATACATGTCTAATCAATTTAAGTTTTTTTGCAACAAGCTTGGCATAAGACATGAATGCACTTTACCTTATTCACCTCAGCAAAATGGAGTAGCTGAGAGGAAAAATAGAACATTGGTGGAAAAAGCAAGGAGCATGCTAAATTTGATGCAATTGCCACTTTGTTTTTGGGCAGAAGCTATTTCAACTGCAGTGTATCTGTCCAATTTATCTCCTACTCGTGCAGTTTTAGATAGAACCCCTTTTGAGGCCTGGTTTGGAGCTAAACCAAAGGTTAATCACTTGAGAACCTTTGGTTGCATTGCCTACACCAAAGTGCCATCTCAACAATTGCGCAAGCTTGATGATAGAGCTCAGAAATGTATCTTTATTGGATATTGTTCTGATTCTAAGGCTTACAAGTTATTTGATCCACTCACAAACAAAGTGATAATCAGTAGAGATGTTTTGTTTGATGAAGAAAAATGTTGGGAGTGGAAAACAAATGATTCAGGTGCTCAGAAAATTCTTTTACCTGGAATTCTGTCTTCTAGTCCTTTGAGT
The DNA here is from genome assembly GCA_902712375.1 of Dioscorea dumetorum. Classification (NCBI taxonomy): domain Eukaryota; kingdom Viridiplantae; phylum Streptophyta; class Magnoliopsida; order Dioscoreales; family Dioscoreaceae; genus Dioscorea; species Dioscorea dumetorum. The sequence continues at coordinate 109,272 of CACTHL010000556.1, read as the reverse complement.
TCATCTATTTCAGTTGACACGAGAGGCTTCAACAGAATCAAATGCAGCTGAAAATAATTCACAGAACACCAGCTCTTGTGAAGAATCAACTCCAACCCGAGTGAGAACCCTTAGAGAAATCTATGAGAGTTGTTCATTTACTCTTAATGTAAGTGATCCAATGACATTTGAAGAGGCCCAAAAGTATCCAGTATGGAAACAAGCAATGCAAGATGAACTGAATGCAATTCAGAAAAATAACACATGGATGTTGACAGAATTACCTCCTGGAAAGAAGAAAATAGGTGTGAAGTGGGTGTTTAAAACAAAATACAACCAAAATGGAGAAGTACAAAAGCACAAAGCTCGATTAGTAGCAAAAGGTTACATTCAAGAGTATGGTGTAGACTATGAAGAAGTTTTTTCTCCTGTAGCCAGGATGGATACTGTCAGAATTTTATTATCCTTGGCAGCACATAAAGATTGGATTGTGTTTCAATTGGATGTTAAATCAGCTTTTTTGAATGGAGAGATTAATGAAGAAGTGTATGTTGAACAACCCAAAGGATTTGAAGTTCAAGGAAAGGAGCACTTGGTATACAAATTGCACAAAGCATTGTATGGTTTAAAACAAGCTCCAAGGGCCTGGTATAGTAAACTTGATTCATATCTTCAGAAGCAAGGATTTTATAGAAGTGGCAATGAGCACAATTTATATACAAAATCTAGAAATCAAGGAGAAATTCTGGTGGTGTGTGCATATGTTGATGATTTGATTTGTATGGGCTCCTCTCCATCATTGGTGGAGAATTTCAGAATGGATGTGAAAAAGGTTTTTGAGATGAATGATTTGGGAGTAATGTCATACTTTTTAGGCTTGGAAATTAAACAAGACAGCCTTGGCATTTATGTCACACAGAAAAAATATATAGAGGAGTTGTTGAAGAGCTATAATATGCTTAATTGCAGACCTGTTTCAACTCCATTGAGTCAAAGCCTGAAATTACAAATGTATGCTGAAGGAGAAGCAACAAATGTTATATCATACAGAAAATTGATTGGGAAATTGATTTATATCACACATTCAAGGCCTGACATTGCTTTTCCAGTTAATTTTCTGTCAAGGTTTATGCACAATCCTACAAAACATCATTTTGGTGCAGCAAAGCATATATTAAGGTACTTGGCTGGTTCTAAAGATTATGGAATTTTCTACAAAAGGAGAAGCAATTGTGTAGTGCAAGGCTGGTCAGATAGTGATTGGGGAAATTGTATTGAAGACAGAAAAAGCACTACAGGTGTGGCTTTTAACATTGGTTCAGGAGTTGTGTCATGGATTTCAAAAAAACAAGAGACAGTTGCTCTTTCATCCACTGAGGCTGAATATATCTCCTTGTGTGCTGCATGTTGCCAAGGAGTATGGATCAAAAGAATTTTGAATGATTGTGGTATTCAGTTTGAAGACTCAATTGCAATTCATTGTGATAACCAGTCCTGCATAGCAATTGCAAAGAATCCAGTGCTTCACAACAGAACCAAACACATTGATGTGAAATTTCATGTTATTAGAGATTTGGTGAATGGAAAATGTGTGCAATTAGAATACTGCAACACTGAAGATCAAATTGCAGACATATTTACAAAGTATCTAGATGCAAAGAAGTTGCACAAATTCAGATTTCTGCTTGGTGTTTGTAGTCTTCAATCAAGGGGCTGTATGTTGGGATGATTGAAGACATTTCTGCTGCTGCTGCTGCTGAAGTTAAGAGTTGTAAATTGTTGAAGTCCAAGAGCTGGAAATTGCTGAAGTTCAAAAAGCATGTGAAAGTTGAAATCAAGGGCTGAGATTGTATCATCATGAAATGTGTTTAAGTTCGAGGCATGGCAAGATGGTTTGATGGAGTCAAGTTATGTTGTATGAGTTTAGTAATGTTTGTATTTGATATAAAATGTAAAACCTTTCAAATGATGTAATGTAATGAAAGAGCTTAAGCTGCTCTCGGTTTTCCTCTGTTTTCTAGATTCTTCAGTCACTGTTCATCATCTTCTCAGTGATTAGGGACAACATCCCTATTGCCAAAAGAACTAGTAAAGGAATGTTCCTTGAACTTGAATCTATAGACAAGCCAGAACAGGAAGAAATGATCTAGAAACAATGATTTAGGCTCATATGGCTTGGGAAGGGCAATTCTAATACCAAATCCTTTCACTTAATGGCTAGCTGACTCCAAAATCACAACTATATACCTTACATCTCCCATGATAATGACTGGATTAACGGGCATGACAAAATTGTGAGGCCTTCACGACTCATTTTCATAGACTATTTTGATTCAAGCGTAAATTTTGGTTTAAGCTCAATTGGTCTTGAATACTATCATATGTAAGCCATGTGAACCTCTCCTTGCTTGAGGATCCCTTCTCCAAAGAGGAATTTAAGAGCATTGTATTCAGTCTTGCATTGAAAAGGCCTTAGATCTTATGGCTTCATAAAAATCTTCCTCCAAAAGTACTAGGCCATTATCTTTTACTAAACATGTTTGGCTATATGATGAGTTTTGTAATGGCCAAGCCAATGTAGGGTGAGTCTATTGCAATATAGCACTTGTAATGAAGATAAAATCCCAAGTTGTATATCATAATTTTGTCTTATCAATCTTATCAATTTGATGCTGAAAGATAATATGTAAGCTATTTGTGAACATTAAGGCAATGAACTTCCTAGTAGATCCCAACTAGTAGCCATTTGTTAAAGGTGAGAGCATTATGAATAATATCATTACAATCAAGAACTCATATTTAGCCTCTAAAAGTGAAACATCCTTGACAACATTGTTAAAGTTGAATTTGTTGCTCATGGCTTTGGCTGCCATTGCATTGGTTGGGTCAAAACCATAACTCCCACATCCAAGATGACTATTCTTGTCAACGCTACCTAGTGGTAATATGCTCAACACTAACATTGACTAAGGCTAAGTAAACCCTTCCTTTTTCCCTTACATTTTTTGTCCTTGCAGCTGACTTTCTCTACACATTGTTCAACCATATACACTTGACTCTGAGATTCTTCATCGAGTTGCTTCAGATCATTAGGGCAAGATGTGTCACCTTCAGTAAACATACAACATCATCCTATTAGGTGGGGGGACAAAATATTTAAAGATTATAAAAATGATATTTTACCTCTTTAAAGGGCTATAAGGATTTATCTACAATTTTTCATAAGAACTATCTCTTCTCATCAAGGTTCATGTCTTAGCTATTTCAATGCCTTAGCCCGAAATTGCTCCACTAAACTCTTCCCCTACATATAGCTTTGAGTGCCCATATTAGCAAGGCATCCCCTAACACTAAGACTTAATGAAGCTCATTCTAGCAATTGGGTGTAGGTTAGCCTTATTGAGAACTAAGCATCTATCTCTAGGGGAAGACTGGTACTCTTAAACACAGTATCATCATTGATTCCGATATACTAGATGTCTATGTTTCAGCTACTAAAATGGGTTATCTAGTTAATTGATAAAGCTTGAAGTGACTTCCCTTTAGCACTGACCTAATATTGGACACTTTAGGAGTAGGCTTGTTGCTTAGTGGTGGGTTTACAAAACATAAAAATAGGGTAAATCAGGTATCCTAAACTTGATGACTTCGACAATGCCCTTCTAAGCAAATGGTGATGAAATATCATTTTTGGTTCCCAGTGGTGCTAGTTCTCGGTTACCCTATGCAACTACTTCCTTAGTGAAATACAATGAACTTTTATTGGATCTTTTTTCAGACACATAGGAAGTCATTCTTTTGTTCAATAATTTTGAATTGTTCTCCAGCCTTTAAATTAGGTGTCCTACCCGTTACTTGGGATTGGATGATTACCCTGTTTTGCTAGCTCGAGTGTAAAAACACCTAAAGAAGTTCAGTTACACCTTTTTATCGACTTCTTGCACCCAACAACTATTGTTAGTGACTTTCAAGGTAATCTTCCCATCTTTATTACCCAAGACTGGTGCAACTCTATGCGAGCATCCTAACTTTTCAGCTAAATAAACTGATTAAAATATGTCACTAGGAAACCATAAGGATACTTTTAGCAAGGTCATAATGCCGCTTCCTTAATGGTGACGGATTAAGGTGCTCTCGGTAAGGCATTATGTTGTAGGCTCAAGTGAAGTTGGAGGATTAAGATATAACAATCAAATGAATCCTCAATTTCTTTGCCTCTGTTACCTTTGACTCTGCAAAACTATCTCACCACATGGAAACCGCCCAAGGCATCAAATTATGGTTAAATACCCAAAATGGTCCCTCTACTTTTCTCTCTCTTCCCTTTTAGTCCCTCTACTTGAATTTGATCTTTTAAGTCCCTCTACTTTCTAATTCAGGCCAATTTGACCCAAGCCGGGAACGTTGTCAACAACACCGTTTGATTCAGCTGACGTGGCCCTCGTGTGGGTTATATTTTACTAAACCATGATGACATGGCAGTCCAGCGTGTAGTCAACCTCAGTATCTCGTCCTCTGAGCTCGCACTGAACTTCACATCTCTCTCTCTCTCTCTCTATATATATATATATATATATATATATATATATATATATATATATATATATATATATATATATATGTCTTTCTCTTTGTTTATGCTGAATTAATGGCGTCTGAAGCTGAGGAGAAGAGGAGCGAAGTGGAGGTGGAGGGGGCCGAGAGCCCCTCCACAAAGCTCCTCTTATGGCTCTTCTTGTCAGAGTCCCCAATCCTCGTCTAAGTTCATACGCATCCACACCATCTCTTCTCCAACTCAACACCAGACTCTCTCTCTCTCTCTCTCTCTCTCTCTCTCTCAATCTCTTTGAAGATAACCAACCATGAAGAGGCTTTCCAGCTCTGATTGTATTCTCAAAACTAGTCCTTTTTTATTTCGCACGTCTTGTGTTTGATGAAATGCGTGAATGAATGAATAAAAAAAAAGATGGTTTTTTGGTAGGCTTTCCAGCGATTTTGGATGGGTTTGAAGACGAGGACTGTGGGGAAGACGAGATGTGCGGTGTTGGCGGTGCGCACACCGGGGGGGAGAAGAAGCGGAGGCTGAGACTGGACTGCCACATGGCTTTCCGGTAGGGTTGGGCAAGGGATGAGGGAAAGGATCAGTGAAGAATGCTCTTTGGGTTTGTCGGATCCTGGTGTGATGTCCGGATCCGGATCCGATAACCTACCCAGGTACACGCTGGATGTCAGCTGAATCAAACGGTGTTGTTGACGACGTTCCCGGCTTGGGTCAAATTGGCCCGAAATTGAAAAGTATAGGGACTTAAAAGATCAAATTCAAGTAGAGGGACTAAAAGGGAAGAGAGAGAAAAGTAGAGGGATCATTTTGGGTATTTGACCTCAAATTATTTACTTACTCTAATACCTCTTAAGGGAAAAAAACACCATCCTTGCAATTGTCTCTATAGCATGCTAATACTCCAACTTAGTTATTATCACTTTGTCATCACACCCATGTTACTATTGAAAGATTAAGGGTATACTCCAATATTGTCAATTTGGATTAATTTCTTATGTGACGGTCTTTTATTTTCTTATGAAAACAATGATATATTGACTTTAAAAAAAAATAGAAGATAAATTTGTTAGTTGAAATGGGAAAAACAATTTTGTTTGATTGAATCACAAAAATCAATTATTATTATTATGACTTTATATAGTAAAAATGGCTTCAAACGTTACTTAATTGAATACAAAACTTTATTAATCATTTACTTTTGTTTTCTATAGTTTTGAAGCTCATGCGAAAGTAAATTGTAGGAGTGGTTGGTCGTCAATGCTCAATCATAGCCAATATAATCTCTCATGTAGCCAATGAACCCAAAGTGCCACTCCTCCAGCTCCTTTGTAGCTACAGACCCGACATTATCATCCTTGGAATACCCTTATTTCATTCGTACAACACTAAGTAATGCCTTTCAAATGCAAGCAATATCAGACTTTGTAAAATACCACCATTGGAGGCAAGTTATTCTTATCTCTATGGATGATGAATATGGCCGTAATGGCATAATAGCATTAGCTGATAAGCTAGCTGAAAGACAGTGCACGATCACTTTCAAAGCTGCATTGCCTCTCGTTAGGAAATACAACTATGTATACAGACTGTATTTCTATAGTTGTATAGCTACCTTATTTGTATACCTGTGTATCTATATATACCTTGTATATTGTCATTATTCATTAATGAAAAGACTAGTGATTTTCTCCACCTAACATGGTATCATAGAGGTTTTCCTAAACCTAAACCCTAAAATTTTTTCCCGCCCTCGGCCATCGCTACCGCCGCCCTCGGCCGCCCGCAGCCCCCGCACCGCCAGCCTGCGCCGCCCTCGGCCCCGCGCACACGCGGCCCCGCGTGCCGCCTTCGGCCTCTGCGTGTGCCGGCTGCCCTCGGCTCAAAGAATGTTCACCTTAATTATGGCAACAACCAAGGTTTTGAATCCACCAAGGTTATTTTATGTATAACATAATCCGCTAGATAGTCGTCCTTGATGTTGGCCTCTCAGAACGTCGTGTGGTGACCCTGAGTGTCTTAGTTAGCATTTCTCCCGCTCAAGCTCTCTACGCGGCTCCTCATATGGGTTCCATAATAGTTAACCACACTGCCTTTGCAGGTAGGTAGTGGAGACCTCCACTGCAGTGAATCGCACAAAACATGTCACTATCAAATTATATGGAAAAAATTTTCATAATATTTGCATAATAGAGCACAGGTTTTTCCCCTAAGAAAAAATACCACATTTCCAATAATACATCCTTTCCTTTCACAACGAAGAGTAAGGATCAAAGGAGAAGAAATGAAGGATCAAAATACCTCAAACAAACATGAGTTATATAACCTCAAGATGACAATCATACACAAGTGTAAATAATTCTATTAGTTATCATTCAAAACCTACTCGATTATGTGTTTCAACAACACAAATTCACTCACAAATCATGCCATAATGTGGTCAAGCTCCTTCCAAGGCCTTGCCTTTGCTAGGAGGCTCTTTTCTTACAAATACGAAAATGGAAATCAATCACAACAACGAAATAAATCAAATTAGTTGCCGTAAAAGAAGAATTTTAGCTTACTCATAAGATGGGGGAATGACAACTCGAAGAGGATTAAAACCCTAACTTTAAAGATTTCAGAACAACATGCGCTAAAATGCAATTACTACAGTACCCAAAATCAATATCCCGAATATACAGTAATTTCAGAATGAGCTACAACGACAGAGTAAAAACTCCATAATTCTACTTAGAATACATCACTCATCCAATGGAATTTCAAGAAAAGCAATTACGGGATGTAGAAACAATTCATAGAGCATTCAAAGCTCATGGTTTCAACCCAAAACTTCATCTAAAAGAAGTCATTCAAAACTCTACAACTAGAATCAAGAACAAGATGACGAAAACATAGAATTCAACACTTCTCTACTCAACAAATGGAAACAATTACCCTAAACCTCTATACAAAAGCTAACAACTTAGAAAGCTTAAAGAAGTACCAAAGAGCATAAACAATACAATAAAGACACCAACTTGCATGGACACTCACTCGAATGAACGTCATTGAAAGAAACTTGGCTTTTAACTCCAAAGAAGGTTGAAAATTTTTGGTAGACTTTAAGGAAGAGATGAAGAGCCAAAGAGTTGGAACATTTGCTCTTAAGTTTAGAACATTGCAGAAGATAAAGTTTAGAACATTATGAAAAGGTATGTCTTGTGGAAATTTTTTTTAATAAACACATATTAAGGTGAAAGGTCTCCTTGTGAAAGGCATATCTAGTGAGAAAGTTTCGTTCATGAATATACTTGTTTTATGAAGAGTTACGTTTGTGAAATGGTTTACCAATTAGTATCCTAATACACCACAAATAAATTGCCACATAGTGAGGGTATAAAAAATACTGGAAAAAATAAATAATTCGTTGGTAGAGGTTCCAAAACCCTATACCAACGGTAAAGATACCTATTCCAACAGTTCGTGTACCATCTCGTAAATGTCTCATAGGTATAGACCTATACCAACGGAAATAGTGTCTCGTTGGAATATATTTATTAGTTTTACGGACGAAATATGACTGTAGCTATTGGTAATACTATTGAGATAACACCGTTAGATTGCTTACCCTATACCAACAATGACTACACCATCCGCTGCTATAGATATATATTAAAAAAGACATGTTTAGTTTTGTCAACGACTATACCGTCGGTAAAAATCTTTATATTAATAATTAAACTATCAATATAACCATTATACACCTGTGAATATATTATGAATAATTTAATATCTCATACACAATTAAATTAATATACAATAAATTAAAACAGTCAAAGCTATTAAAAAACCAAAGGCATTCCACTAAAAATAAAAAGGAGAAACTATTACATCATCATAAACATATATTCATGTCAAACAATGAACTACGATTCAATCTTGATAACCAAGAGTTGTTGCCATAATTCCAAATCTAACACAAACATTCCACTAAAGAAAAACCATTTCATCATCACAAACATATGTTTATAAAATACATGTCTAAAAGTAAACCACTATTCAATCTTAACAACCAAGAGTTTTTACCTCAATTCCACATCTAACACAAAGATAAAATTCTTTCATTTAATGTCTAACAACCATAAAAAGTGACAAGGATTTGCTTAAGTAGAACCAATGTCATCTTCTAAAAAGCACGCCCTTCAAAAACCATTGTAAAAAAAATTACAATTAATAAGATGTAGGCAACAATAAAACACTAATCTAAAACCTTATAATAATAAACTATTAAAATGAAAAAAAAAAAGAGCTTACTTGATGCATTTGGATTTGCTTGATAACTTGATTCGGGAGAATGATTATTCCCACGTGGCATTTGTTGAGCACTAGAAGCATCAAGTACCTACAAATCATGTAAAATAAAAGTTAAAATTGTTTACACTAACAAATCTAAAAAAACTTGCAAACTAGTAATAAATTTGTAAAGTTAAAATACAATGATAAAGATCAAAGACCATTAATAGTGAAATCCTTGATAGCACTATCCTTGCATTCCTTAAAGAACACAGCCTCCTTCCTCCTCATCCCTTTCAGCTAACATCCATCCATCAAAACAAACTACAAAAGTCAAGGTTCAAAGAAATGAAATCTCCATCATATTGTGAAATACTGAAACCTTAATATACATTTGTTTTTACTCATCGAGCCACCTATAGATGAACCATCCTTGTGGTTTATTTTCTATATCTAATAAAATTGTCGCACCAAGCATTGGTCATTGAGCTACAATAAAAACCAATAATGTTTTGATTTTCTTATGTACTACTTTATATAGATGAATTGATAGTGTATTGACTATAAAAAAAAAGGAATAAAAATAATTGGCCATCTAAAAATCAGAAAGGATGTAGGCAAGGAATGAAAAAAAAAATACAGTACAATAGACAAATAATAGCAAATCATTAATTGTTACAGACTAGATTACTTCCAAATACAAAGTACTCTTTAAGAATATTTTCTAAAGCAGAGATTATTTTCAACTGACAATTATTGAAATACAAATCTGTATGATGTACTAAACTAATTTAAAATGATGCACAGAAGTAGATACTGTGCAGGAGATACCTTTGCACTAAAGAAGCCTTATATAATCAAATTTCTTTAAATTACTAACATTAACTAATCAAGAACAATTTAAACCTTACTGTGTGTGGGATCGAAAATGCATGCCCTGGCGTCATGTCGGTGAAGAGACCCCAGGCGATATATCGACAAGTGTTATTTATTTTATTTTATTTTTGTGGACTCTTTCACTCCTAATAGAGGCAAGCCTCTATTATTAATTACCCCATATTAAAATCTTGGGAACCTCCGATTAAGGGCTTTGAATACAAGTAAAGACAAAATATTGTAAATTATAAATTTCATTATATATATATATATATATATATATATATATATTGTTGCCTGTGCCTTGTCACTGTGTTTCATGCCTCGTTACCGTCTTGAGATGTATATCTCATTACCACCTTGAAATTTCCATAAATAATTGGCATTGCCTCATATCACTAACAAAGGTAATCTCTTCAAGTTTTTTACAATGCCCATACAGAGAAACCAATGAATCTCCCATCATGGGTGAGAATAGTTATACTGTGTGATTTTTATCTCTTTTGCCTCATTTCTTTGCGAATCCGTCCATCTTTTCATTGTTTACATTCTTTTCCCTTGTATGTTGCAAAACCCAACCTTGTTATGTTCAGAAGATGCCTTTACATATGGTATTGCCATCAAATTAGATTGCATTGGCTGCAGACTATCTTTTGTGATTCCTTCATTTGGACTTCTGCAAAATTCAGATGTTCTTACCTTACGGGACTTCTCTTCACTACCCGCAGACTTTAAAACCAGAGATTTATTGACAACAGATACAAGCAAAATCTTAAGTGGTAACATCTTGCTCATTGGAGGCTAAATTTGATACATGAGGTGCTCCTTTAGGTTTACCCATCAAATTCTGTTTTCATTGAGAATTATCACAATAGCCGTTGGATATTACACAATCTCTTTTCCCAAGTTTTGCAATTAGAGGCTCATCGTGTGTGTGTGTGTGTGTGTGTGTATATATAGACTTAAAATCAATGAAACAGGGCATCATTTGATTGTCCGCCTTCAGAGCCGGAGTTTTTTTTATTATTATTCTTTTGAAGCCTTGTTTTTTTTTTTTTTTTTTTTTGAGTTTCTTGATTCTAACGTGAGCTGTTGCGATAACAATTGTTTGATACTTACAATGATTTTCAAACTTTTTTTTTTTTAAACTTTCGGTGCATATGAATGAAAGTTACTTACAATGATTTTGAATTTTGTACATCAATGCTGACAGTTTGACTTAGTAGATGGCCAGTAAGTTTACAAGAACTCTCGCATTTCAATTTCATCAATAAGATTCATTAAATCTGTCAGATCATTGCAGGTATGTGCTTCTTTGTTGTTGTATCACTAAATCCTTGATGAGATTGAAGCAAATGATTACAACAACTTCACAAAGAGGGCATATGTGAGCAAGGCTAAGAAACTATTGTTGCTGCCAATTGCATATGAAAAATAATTGATCTCTATCATCTCATACACAAACGAGCCTCCTCAAAGTATGATTTGGTGAATTCTAGTACCGTAAATAGTCACACGATGTATATTATAGCTCAAAAGAGTGGACATATATTCTTTATTATGTAATCATTGGCAGAAAATGACAAGTACATCGTCCTGCTTCCTATAGCACGCTTTGTAAATTAAGTTACATGTTCAGCAATATTGCATCTTGTGGACATCAAATGGTGTGACAATCTATTAAGTGAAATGTAGATTTCTGCAGCTCCTTCATGTCCCATGTCGTCAACTAGAAACTCGTTCACAACCTCATTGATTTCAATTGAGCTAATTCCAACATCTTTTCTTTTTTTGCCTTTAATTTTCATTAATTTCCTTAGCTTCTTCATGTCTTCCCATCTGTGAGCATAACTGTAAATGTTGGACATGAGAACGTAAATTCATGCATTGCATTGCTCCATCTCAAACAAGTGTTTCAGCATTTGATTTCCAATCCTCACATTGCCATGAATCCTGCAAGTTCCAAGCAATGCACCCCAAACTACAATGTTTGGCTTCATTCGCATGCTCCTCATCAGTTCGACGGTTTTTTTAGTCATCCTGCTCGACCATATAGATGAACCATGCAAGCATAGTGTTCGATTTCATATGGAACTTTGTAAACATGATTCATTGTATTGAAGTAGTGTTCGCCGATTTCTGATAATCCAGCATGACTGCATGCAAATAACAAACTAGTGAATGTGATTCCATCAGGCTGAAATCCTATTGCAATCATCTGTTTAAGCTTCGGTGGCAACAGATGTTGACACTTTCGTTCCTCCCAGGCTACGGATAGAGTGGAGACAAGCTAGGGATATTCCACCCTCGCATGGCGTGAGCCTTGGCAGTGAACAGTCAACAACGGCGGTGACAGCAGAGGCTTTTCTTTATATATAAATATATATATCAGCAACGAGCGAGGGATATTCCACCCTCGCATGTCGTCGGCGACGAGAGAGGGATATTCAACGGTGACGAGTGGCGACAGCCGAGCGGTGGCTCTTCTTTTTTTTATTTATATATTGGAGACAGGTGAGGGATATTCCACCTTCGCTGTCGTCGGCATCACTGTAGTAGCGGTAATGAGCGTTGATGAACGGCCCTAGGGTGACGTTGGTGACGGCAACAGCGGCAACGATCGTTGAGACTCTTTGATTATACATTCAGTGGGTGGTCAAAATTTGGGAGGCAGAGGGATATTCCACCCTCGCTAACCTAGGTGTCGATGGTGACGGCAACATGCGGTGACAAGTGGCAACCTCCTTTATATATATATATAGACCTCATTCTTCTTCTGCCTTTCTTTCTCTTGTTTTTTCTTCTTCTACTACTCCCTTTTCTAACCTCTCCTCTCTCTCTCTCTGTTTTTTTTTAGGTAAAATCCCTCATTTGGTCCCTTTATTATGGTCACCACGCCCTTTTAGTCCCTCTATTATAAAATGAACCAATTTCGTCCCTCTATCATTTAGATTGGACAAATCGAGTCCCTCCGTTAAAATATCGTCAATTTCACCGTCTGATTATGATTACGTGGATTAAACTATAAAAAAAATTCTACAATATCACACGTCACCACGCCATGTCAGTTCGGATCCAGGTGTGAAAGTAAAAGATCCTTAACCTAGGTACTAAAATTATCCCCTTTCTTTCCTCCAGGGCGATCCCTGACCAAAGCCATCCTTCTCCGACCATCCTTCTCCGACCAACGGCAACCTCTTTGCTCTTCTCCTACTCTACCTCTCCGCCAACACCATCAAAGTTGCCATCGCCAACATTCCCGCGTCATTGTCAGCAAAAGACTCTACAAGTGATGGTTGCATAGCTATCAGGAGGAGCTCATGCAACAACTAAGGACAATCACATATGAAGTTGTAGGATTTTATAATGTAATAGAAGTACTGATATTCAGTATTGATTACAATTTGATGTATGGTTATAATTAGTGAATATCAATTATCTGGAAAGGTTGTTACAACGGTGCACAATATCTTGGCATAGAAGGTGTTTGTTAGAATGCCATGGTGGATGTTTGTTACAACAATTGTTATGATTTCCCATTTATATGCTTGGATTGTATTAGATTTTGTATTTTAATTCAAATGTTGTATCTTGAAGATATAGCATTTCAAATTTTCTGAGAAGATCCTATATTTGTTTTTGCAAGTGTGCTATTGAAAAACATTAAATATGAGAATTGGGAAAAAACAAATATTTAGGAGAATAAAGTAATGTCTCAAATCTTTGAATGATGTCTATCTGTTTCTACAAACATTACTATTGCAAGAAATATTTACAAGGAAAACAAGAAAACAAATTGATACATTGAAAGATTGAATTCAAAGGTTTCAAACTCAATTGAGTAGGCAAAATTGATATATTGTCTGTCCCCAAATATGCTAAACAAAGCATAATGTATCTCAAACAGAAAAACATTCCCGTTTTGCATACACAAGCAACCAAAACTAACCAAAAGCTGCATGCCATCTGTGAATTACAAAAAGACAAAAATTAAAACTAAAACCCATCTAACAAATAACATCCACCAGCTTCAAAATCAATCCTTCACTTCAGATGGAGCAAAAGCTTGTGTTGAAAAATTTGTAGAACCCTGTATTGGAAAGTCTGCAGAAATTTGTGTTGAAAAATCTGGTAATTCAAATGTTGAAGTTCTCTCACTCGGTGTCATGTGCTTATTCTTATGTACAACAAGCTTTCCCCTTCTACTTCGTAGCTGACAAACACATATACCATATATCTTTCATATATATATATATATATATATATATACCTATGGAAAAAGGATAATGGTAGTTTGGTGGGTTTAAAATTACCAGCTCAGTAGCAGTGATGAATGAAGCACCTTGATGAGCTTCTTTTCCAAATATAACCTCACCAGTGTTAGCACCCTACAATGTTAATAACAATGTCTTAATATTTTGCAATAATAATAAGAGGACATTATATATTTGTTACATTTAGGTACAACATTTATTGGGAGTAATTCTTACTCTTATTACATTCAGTGAAGATTGAGTTCCTCTAATTGTTTTTGTTGGCTTAGCTACTTGTGAAGTAGCTACCCTTGTTTTTTGCCTTTTCTGTCTAACTGAACCAATATTGGCAGAAATATGTGTCGTAGTTGCCGCATCATCTTGGTTATCATTTGAGACCTACACAACCATAACATTGTATAATACAACATAAACACTAAATAAAGAGGGAAGAAAAGATATTAATGGCATCAAGTATAGAAAACTCACAGGGTTATCCTTTGTATGGCATCTCAACTTGTTGTGACCAGTTTTGTGGCAAAGCCTGCACTTAAATATCCTTCCATGCCTAGAAATCTTTGATTTGTTGCCATTCTTTCCTTCAAGTGGTTCCTTTCTCCTTTTCTTTACAGGTCTACCAGGCAGCCTCTTTACCATAGGTGGTAACATAGCTCCTTCATTACTTACTGGCCAGAATTCCCTACCTTTTATTGGGTTCACAGTGACACCATATACTTTCAAGTATGTATCCCTTTTGAGCTAATCCGACACATACTCAAGTGGATCTTCCCCATTAAATGAAATCGCAGCCATAGCATGTTCACATGGGATTCCACTTTTACCCCATCTTCCACAAGAACAATCTTGACCTGGTAGCACAACTACATACCCTTCCCTAACATGTTGCATCAAATCATATTGAAAGACCTCATGGCTTGATCCACCATTCCACACCACATGCCACTTCAAACTTCTTTTCTTTTCCTTCTCAATCCTAGAAACAACATTAGGGCCACAACCACTTTTCCATTTCATAGCAAATTCTTTTTTGACAACCATCATAGTCATTATATATTGCCTAATATCTTCAAGAATTGTGATTATTGGTTTGCTTCTAGACTCTAGGATTACTCCATTAAAAGTTTCACACATGTTATTATCAATGACATCACATTTAATTATGTCATTAAAAAATGCTAAGCACCAACCTGAAATAGGCCACCTTTCCAATAATTCTTCCACTGCATTCACACCTCCTTTTAAGCTCTTCATCCTATCTAATTGTTGCTTCACTTTTGGCTGATTTGCAGATCTTGCAACATTCCAAAACTGAATTTGAAGATCTTTTCCAGGATAAAGTTTTCCCCATCTTGCGTAGATATATCTAGCGCACATCCTATGTCCACTTTGTGGGAGCAAGGCATTCACTGCATGTTGCAGACCCTGCAAACATGATACTAAAATTAGAATGAAATTTTGGTCAAAGAAACAAAATTAAGGGTTTTTTTACGCACCTTCGCATGTCACTAACAATTACCCATCCAAGCCCATCCTCTATATGAAGATCAGTCTTAAGAAGCTCAAGAAACCATAACCAACTTTCGGATGTCTCCTTGTCTACAACAGATATGCTAGAAGGTACATTTGATTATTACCATCTCTTCCTATTGCAGTCAGCAATTGCCCTTTCATTCACCCCTTTAAAAACACCCGTTAATTCCAAGTACTCTCCTGCAACCATTGAGGAACCCTTCCCTGACTGCTGCTATACATATATACATCCTCTTAAATATAGGTACACACTCTGGATTCTGTATTTCCGCTACAATATAAACACTGCTGCCATGATTTGTTGATTTCAGCTCCAAAGCATAACTGTTTAGCACCTTAAAATCCTCCTTAAACTGGTCTTCAATCTTCTTAACTACCAAGCTCCTAGCATTTCTACATACCTTGTCAATTATAAACACTCCAAGTTCCTTCCTCACCATTGCTTTCAAATGCTTAGGCTTGATAGAAGACACAAAACTTATTATTTCACCAAACATGCTAGCAACAACATTGGCTGTCACCCTTTTATTCGTTGTTGCACCAAGGAGACAGGAGTGTTCTGGTTGGTAGTTTTTCAAAACAAAACTTTTCTTTCCACTACACCAAGAGCACAAAATGAGCCATTTGCAACCTTTTGTTGAGCATGTACCCTTACCCTTACTGCATCATTTTTTATGAACTTGAACTGAAATCCTTTTCTTGTTGAGAATTGTACAAGCTCTTTCTTAAATAGTGCAAGTTCTGCAAACCTAAGGTCTATGAAGAAATCCTCCATTGGGTTGTTAGGGTCATAGTTCCTCCTACTGGACTTGTGCCTACGTGCATCATCAGCGTCTGAATCCCCGCTTGTATCATTACAGCTCCCAGGATCTAAAGAGTCAATGTATTCACTGTCATACCCAACTACTTTCCCAATTTCAATGCTAGGACCTGAAATATCACAAGCAGGGGTATTTGCATTAATTTTGTTTCCATCTGTGCCAGCACCATCATTAGCATTTTCCTTAAATCTCTTCTTGAACTCAACATATTTACTTAATTTATCCCTAGCTGCGTCTCTTTCATTGGCATCATCAGAATTATAGTCTATGAACGGGACATCTATCAACATTTCCTCATCATCGTCACTGAACTCACTATTGTTGTCACACTTTTCAGCCAACTCTACATTATCCCCAAATGCTGCTTCATCTAAAATTTCATCACCCAAACCCATATCAGCATTAGTTGTTGTTTCATCCATATTAGCATCTGTTGTGGCACCCTGTCTTACAACACTTGTTTCACCAACCTTAGCTAATCCACCCTCATCTAAGTCCACAATGTGTATTCTTCTTTCATTTGTATAGGAATCCTCATGATCTGAGTCAGATAGAAGTGCTTGTGGCATGGCCAAGTTATGCATAACACCTAAAATCTGCACATAAATGTCCACAACCACATATTTCCTTAATTTCTCTGCTACATCTACAATAGCCTCATCGTTAGAAATAATTTTTAAAGTGCCATTTTCAGCCATATAAGACAATTCCACTGTTTTCTTGATGTCATAACCTAGGTCCTTTACATCTGATAGCAAATCCCAATAACAAAGCCGATCTGGTTCAACTACAAATTCAGTGACTGACCCATTGTTATAGCTAACTCCTCCTTCCTTTGCTAACTCCCCTCCATGATGGTACTTAATGATGTGAACTTCCAAAGAAGCCATGGTATGCTGCCTATAAACAGAAATTTCCCTACTCACTTAATATCATTTTGTAATAAATAACGGTGATGAAAAGCAAATTTGATTATTGCTTCCTGCGCTATTGTTCCCCTACTTTAATGACGAAGATGAAAAGAAAATATAGTCCATGATCTAAATTACCAATTATACAAAATTTTAATGTTATATGTTTGCACTGCAGTAAAAGCATAACCCATTAGTTCCAAGATTCAGATGGATAACAGCCTAGTCGTAGGTCAAAAAACCATAGTATTAAAATGATGGTATACTAATTTCAAAATGATATAGCAAACCATTGTTTTTTAAATCAAACTATGTTTGGACTCGAGATAATTTCCCTATAAATATAGTAGTTTGTTTTTATCGTTATCAAACTTAAGATCATTCTCTCTTAATGTGTCACATATGAATGTATGTTGTAGTAAAAAACTCATTTGAGTGTCCCACTGTAGAGATCTATTAATAAAAGCTAAAGAAGAAAAATGCAATTCATATAAGACATTCCATATGTCTGAACAACAATGATGTGCTGCTTAATCATACTAGTATGTAAGCATGTACATGTATGTATATTGTTCTCTCCATCCCACCGTAGAGATCTATTAATAAAAGCTACAGAAGAAAATGCAATTCATATAACACATTCCATATGTCTGAACAACAATGATGTGCTGCTTAATCATACTAGTATGTAAGCATGTACATGTATGTATATTTTTCTCTCCATCCCACTACCTAATGACAAATAGATTAGTGATTGCCTAAGAAATACATGTATGTAAAACTCCTTGTAAATCACCATTACTTTAAAAAAATTATGTGACGTTAAACAATGGCCAATGTGTTTGTGCAGGTGGTAAATTATTAATCACGAGCAATGATCTCCATATTACTCCCTTAATGTGTTAATGTTGCCTTATTAGTCCCTTTTATGATTCAGACATCTGTAGACAAATTTGGGACTCAAGTGTGGTCCCCAACAATCATTGAGATTTTCATTGTAGACACCTACCAAATATAAAGAACATACAATTTATAGAAGAATTGAAGAACAATTTTAAACGTGAATGAAAATGAAACTTGCAGCCCTCAAACAAAACTCTTTAAAGATAAAAACGAAAAAAACCTCACTCCAAAGGGATGACTGGACAAATGACTTGATATTTGAAATGAGAAGTGCACTTCGAAGTTGTATGAGTGTCGTGAGCAAATAAGCGGGCCAGGGAAAGGGGAGTTAATGGTGGCTACTCAGATGTAGGAGAATGAGAAGATGTGGCTGGGATAGGGGTGGAATTGTCTGCAATTTGGGTGGAAGAGGAGGAGAAGAGCAAAGAGGTTGCCGTTGGTCGGAGAAGGATGGCTTTCGTCGGGGATCGCCCTGAAGGGAAGAAAGGGGATAATTTTAGTACATAGGTTTCGGATCTTTTACTTTCACACCCGGATCCGAACTGACATGGCGTAGTGACGTGTGATATTGTAGAATTGTTTTTTATAGTTTAATCCACGTAATCATAATCGACGGCGAAATTGACGATATTTTAACGGAGGGACTCGATTTGTCCAATCTAAATGATAGAGTGACGAAATTGGTTCGTTTTATAATAGAGGGACTAAAAGGGCGTGGTGACCATAATAAAAGGACCAAATGACGGATTTTACGTTTTTTTTATGATCCCCTGACATCCCTTTTTGACATACCTCTTTAATTAACCACCATGCCACCACATCGTCATAATTAATCGCGGAGCATGTCCCATGTCCCCAGGTTTCAATTAAATTTTTAATTAATTTTTTGTAATTATTATTATTATTATTTTAATTTTATTTTTTTTTAAATTTAATTATTTTTTTATTAAATTATATTATTATTATTATTATTTATTATATTATGTTATTATTTTTATTTTTATCATTTGTTTATTATCTTCTAAGTTAATTTTTTATATTATTATTATTTTATTATTTTTTATCTGATTTTATATATATATATATATATATATATATATATATATATATTATTTTATTTTATTTATTATTATTTTTATATTATTTTTTATTTAATCCGATATTTTTTTATATAATTTGGATTTTTTTTTTTCTCTTCTAAATTTCAATTTTATTTTATGTTGTCTCATTTTTATCTAATTTGATTTTTTTTTATTTCAATTTAATTTGGATTTTTTTTATTTTGCTTAGTTATTTGTATTCATGGATGATATGGAAATTTGAATATCTTCGATCGCCTCGAAATCTTTGTTCTCGACCGATATTGATATTTGTGTATTTTAGATCACTTCGAAATCTGTGCTCTTGGTTGATCTTGAGATTTAAATCGACTCGAGATCCATGCCTCTACTGATTTTGAGATTTGTGTATTTTAGATTGCCTTGAGATCCATGATCTAGGTTGATCATGATATTTGAATATTTTAGATCACCACGAGATTTGTGCCCTCACTCGATCCTTGGATTTGAATATTTTAGATCGCCTTGAGATCCGTGCTCGAGCCAATCTTGAGATTTGTGTATTTTAGATCGTCCCGATATCTCGTGCTCTCGACTAATCTTGATTTTTCAATATTTTAGATTGCCTCGAGATCCGTACTCTCGGCTAATCTTGAGATTTGAATATATAATTAAGTCATGCTCTAACAAAATATAAATATTAAAATTAAATAAAATTCAAAGTAATATATTCATAATAATATATTGGTATACCAATTGAATGTTATCCATCAATAAATGTCTGAACTATTCTAACATTTTTAAAAGTTAGTTGGTATAGATATTCTATAGTTATGGTAAGAGTAGTAGTTATACCAACGGAACAATATTCGTAAGTAAATATTATTTTTATTCTGACAAATTGAATGCCCATTGGTATAGATAGTCTATAGCTATAGATTTGACTATGCCTATAGATAAAAGTCAGTATACAATAATATCTATACAAACAGAATGAAATCCGTCAAGAAATCTCTTATATATTCTAACAGTTTTAAAGTATTGCCGAAAAACAATCTATAGCTACGGAATTTGACTCGTTACTATAGAAAAGCATCCGTGCATGACAATTTTTTTGTAGTGTAAATATAAATGATATTGTTTGATTTGAAGATGCACAATACTTAGTTCACAGCTTTCGAGAGCAAA
Source organism: Dioscorea dumetorum (assembly GCA_902712375.1). NCBI lineage: Eukaryota > Viridiplantae > Streptophyta > Magnoliopsida > Dioscoreales > Dioscoreaceae > Dioscorea > Dioscorea dumetorum. The sequence continues at coordinate 88,899 of CACTHL010000556.1, read as the reverse complement.
TACACAAGAGTTTGCATAAATCAAAATTGTGGTGCTATGAATTTTGATTAGATAATCATATCCTCGTGACAGCAATAAAAAAGCACAACACACAAAATATAACTATTGAAGTTGAAAGTAGATAGAGCTAATAGTCTGGTATGTTATCGCCACTTCCACAAAATGCAATGTTTCGATTTGAATTTTTTATCTTCAGGTTTTAATTTTTATTCAAATACTCACAAGTGTTTTTATTTTATATTTAATAAATATGTATAATAAATATAAAAGATAAAAAATTAAAAGTGAAAAAGAATTAAAAGATAATTAAATTTATTAAAGGTAAGAATATATAAATTATGAAGTGCAAAGAATATTTTTATAATATTCTATTTTAGAGTTAAAAATAGAGTTGTTGGTAGGGATGGCAAAACCCGATCTGCTCTGTGGTTTCCGACCTGATCGACCGCAAACGGGGAGGTTTTTTTTTTCAAAATCGGAGAACGGGGCGGGGCGGATTCGGTTTTACTTTGCTCCGCCCCGCCCTGCCCAATTAAACATTTGCATATATACCCCTATGTAATATATATATATATATATATGATTTTAAATTATTTCAATTTATAAATCAAAATAAATAAGATTATATTTACTTGATTATGATAGTTGTGTATCTTGATTAAGCTTATGTATTAATGATTTAATTAAAAAATATAGTACTTCACAAATATCATTTACTTTAATTTTAACTTACTAATAAATAGTATATATTATAAGGGTTTAATAAAAAAATCTATCAATTAATGTTGGATTATGTAAGTTTTTATTTTTTTATAGTAATTTTAGTAAAAGTGGGGCTGGGTGGGGCCAGACGGGGCGAGTGAAGAAATCTCGGGGCGGTTTTGGTATTGAGAATGTTAAAAAACAGCCGGGGTGGATGGCAAACCATGTGTTTTGGGTTGGCGAAACTTTCACAGTGGAAGCTGTATTTTTGTATATTGAAGTTTCAAACATAGTGTTTTGGGTTGAAGATGACCTAAGAAAAACATATTAGTTAATATATCTTTTTTTTGTGCTTTTATAGCTTTTAGTCATTTACATGTTAATTTATTTATTAATCTTTTGTAATCCTTTGTTGATCTTAACAATAATCACTAACAAATTTGTCCTAATTTTATTATACTTTAGAGACATGTTATTATTGCTTTCTTCTTAAAGAAATTCATCATTAGAATCTAACCTCATCTATCATATTAAAAAAATAATTTACCTAATTTTATTATAATTTTGACATATTTATGATTACTCCATGTTATTGAAAAATTGTGTTATTGCTATTGAACATTTTTTTTCTGATAAATATATACTACAAGTGCATATTACTCAAGGACGTGCACATAATTAAGAATTAGGCATTCAGTCTAGCAGTGCACCCTCACAAAGTGACACAGGGTGTGGGCTACAAACCCTCATGCCACAATAGGGGTCTTATAATCATAATTGTATCGAACAAGTTTTGAACTTGGGCAATAAACATCCCACACCAATGTCTTGCACAGTGAAATTACTATAATCCATCCCATTGGCTTTAGCCTAATCTATCAAGCAAGAGAAAGCTGATAAAAGAAGGTTTATAAATATTTTCTAAATTCATAATTTTAGAAAGGTAGAAAGAATGTCATTTTACTTATTTTTTCATTGAAATTTTATGAATTATATATACAACTAACCGATCATATATATATATATCAGGATTACTTTAATTTAATAGGAGAAAATCACAAATTAATATATCTCGAAAAAACACAAAATTACTTGTATGACTTTTGAAAACCATGATTATACATATAAAATATCTCTCTATATATATATCACGGAATTCTCATTTTTTTTTTATTCTATCCTGTTTTTTTAGAGTATATAATTTCTGTTTACAAAGGTATATGGGAAATTTTTTGTTTATTTTTTATCAAATAAATAAAAAGAAAAAAAAAGGAAGAAGAATAAAGAAAACTACTGCTCCTTAGGACTAATTCTTTCTCTATTTTGTCCCCACCATCCATTTTGTGCATCCCTTCTTCACTAAAGATCTTCCTCAGCACAACATTCCAACGAATAAAAGCTTTCCAGGAATACAGTGTGTCCTACGTGGCAGCTTCTTATCAACAATGAAGGCATCTCTAAAGCAACCTATTGTGAAGAGCATTTGCCTTTACTTCCGATTTGAGTCTACAATTATTTCTTTATTTTCCCTATCTTTTGGCTTTTAATTGTGACACTCAACTAAAATCCTTGAATCAAGAACTCTATTAAAACCTTCAACAACTCTGTCTCTTCATTTCATGTTTGATCTACCCATATATGTTTATGCAAAATTGCCAAATGAGACTAATACATACACTTATAATAATAAGTATTTATTATTGTCTTTTGCTCATAATACCTAATGTTAATGCTGGCACAAGACCTACAATCATCAATGTTGGAGCTGCTTTCAACTTCAACTCAACCATCGGAGCGGTTGCATCGATCGCCATTCAAGCCGGAATAGACGATGTTAATGCCGATCCTACTATTCTTCGGAGATCAAAACTTGTTATTAACATGCAAGATACTAAGTGTAATGGTTTTACTGGCATGGTTGGAGGTAAGAAGAATATAGGGTAGAAAGTATAATTTCTATTTGAAGATTCTAAATCTGCTATCACTCTTTGTAAAATTATTATCGTTGCTCATTTTTTTAAAAATTACAAAATCATTTTGGCCATTCAATTGACAAATTTTATTAGTTTCAGATGCTTATTCTACAATTTTTTTTCAATATCTAGTCAAATGGTCCTTTTAATTAAGATCAATTGGTCATTTGATGTTGATAAACTGGCAAATCAGTGGCAAATTAATAAATTTTCTTCTTTCACTATTAATAACTTTATTCAATTATATGTTAATATTTTTTTTTTTTTTACAAATGCAATGAGCATGACCCCACCAAAAAAGTTATCAAAGGGATAGATAGATAATGGAGGTGCATTAGTTAGGATGGCTTAACGACCTCATAAGAATTTATCATATGAGACAAGTTAATATGGGGGAAATTTAGGATTTGTCATCCGCCTAAAATGATAAATCATAAACCTTAAATGATAAATCCATTTTGCCACGCAATCTTAGAGGGATGAAAAATATGACCTTTTTCATTGAGAACTCGCACCGAGGCCCAATCAATAATGAATGAACCGCACTTACAATACTAGCTGGGATCCAATGAATAAATAATACTACTATAATATGTCGAGAAAAGGTTTTGATCGCTTACCTATCAGTGCACTTTTTGGTATCTTCCTACTTAGCTCTAAAAACATGTTGTCATGTTGATGTCATTTTAGATAACAAATTAGCGTAACCAACCACAAAAATAATATCATTAGACATTACCTAGCAATAAAGAAAACAATAGAACTTCTAGTTACAACATATAAATCTGCCAATAAAGGTCAAATGCATCATTAATAATTATCAATCAAAAAAATTGAATAAAATATTTCAAAATACGTAACTATGCCATTTAAATTGTCAAAAACAAACCATGTTTAACTAGGAAGAACAGAGACCAATAATTATTCTGATTTTATAGATTAAGACTTATTTAGAGAATCATTTTTTAATTAACCCCATATGAAACTATATTAATTATTTATTTTGTTTTCCCTTAGTTTTGAAGCTTATGGGGAAGCACATTGTGGCAGTAATTGGTCCTCAATGCTCAATCATAGCAAATATAATCTCTCATACAGCCAATGAATTCAAAGTGCCACTCCTCTCATTTGCAGCCACAGACCCTACATTCTCTTCCTTGCAGTATCCTTACTTCATCCGCACAACTCTAAGTGATGCCTTTCAAATGCAAGCAGTGTCGGCCTTTGTAAACTACTACAAATGGAGACAAGTCATTGCCATCTTCATGGATGATGAATACGGCCGAAATGGCGTCATAGCATTAGCCGATAAACTAGCTGAAAAACAATGCAAGATCTCTTTGAAAGCCGCGTTGCCTCCAGATGCCAACCAGACCGATATCGCCTCACTATTAGCTAAGGTTGCACAAATGGAAACCAAGGTCATAGTTGTACATGCAAACCAAATCATTGGAGTGACCATCCTCACTGTGGCACAGTCTTTAGGAATGATGAAAGAAGGGTATGTTTGGATTGCAACAGACTGGCTTGCATCAAAGTTAGATTCAAGAGGACCACTTGCACCTCAAGACATGCAAGCGATGCAAGGTGTTGTATTTTTAAGGCAACATATAGAAGAATCAGCGAAGAAAACCCAGTTTGTTTCGAGGTGGAGTAAGTTAGTGAAAAAGCAAACCAAAGAGAGGTTTCGGCTAAATACTTATGGGTTATATGCTTATGATAGTGTGTGGATACTTGCTAAAGCATTGGATGAATACTTGAATGATGGTGGTAATATTTCATTTTCTAGTGATCCAATTTTTCGAGCTAGTGATGGGAGGGCTGGTCATTTGAATCTGAAAGCAATGGCAATATTCGATGGAGGTCAAATTCTGTTGGAAAAGATTAAGAAGATTAGTATGGAAGGTGTGACCGGTTTGATTCAATTTGATCAAGACGGAGATCGAATTTGTCCTTCATATGATATTGTGAATGTGATTGATTCTGAGCTCCATATTGTTGGTTACCGGTCAAATCACTCGAATTATCGCTTAACACTCCCGAAAAATTGTACAACAAACATGCTAATTATTCAATTGCAAATCAACAACTTAGGGATGTGGTTTGGCCCCGGAAGAACTAAAATGAAGCCAAAAGGTTGGATTCTTGGAGAGAATGAGAAAGCGTTGAGAATAGCAGTTCCTAAAAGAGTTTATTACACGGAATTTGTGTCAAAAAATACAACAACTGGAGAAATTGAAGGCTATTGCATTGACATTTTTACTGCTGCAATTAAGTTGCTAAATTATCCGGTTTCTTATAAGTTAATTCCTTATGGGGATGGGAAGAAAAATCCGGATTATGGGGATCTTGTTCAAAAGATTTCGTCGAATGTGAGTGTTACTTTCTTTTTCACCCTGAAAATGTTCTCACTAAAATTGGTCATGATATTCAAATGCATAACTATAAGATTTATTACATTTGGAATTTCTGAACCTGCATTATATTATGTTTGCGAGATGAAAACATTTATATGTAATTCAAACTCCACAATGATACACTTTTGATTTCTTTATTCTTGATAGTCATGATCTTCTTATTGCTTTTAATAGGTATTCGATGGTGCTGTTGGAGACATTGCCATTGTCACAAGCCGAACATCAATTGCAGACTTTACGTTACCGTTCATCGAGTCGGGACTCGTTGTTGTTACCCCCGTGAAGATGTACAACTCAAATGCTTGGTCATTCACAAAGCCATTCACAAACAACCTTTGGTTTGCCACAGCATCATCCTTTCTGTTAACAGGGATCGTAATTTGGATGCTTGAGCGACGTGATAACAAAAGCTTCCACTGTAGTGGAAGTTTGAGAGAGCAAATTGTGACTTTTCTTTCGTATGTTATACTCTATGATTTAGGCTGACAGAAATAAAATGAATTATATTTTTTTTAAATATCAATATTTACCAAACTATCTTCTGATTATAGGTTTTTCTTTATGGTGCAGATTTGGCTTTTCAACAGCATTCTTCGCCCACAGTAAGTGAATTTGACTTAATCATGTTTTATTTAGGAATATCCATATATATTTTTTTATAAAAAAAGATCAATTGATATTAATATAATTGCTTAAATAAACATATTCCATTAGATATCCTATATGAGCTATTATTGTTATATAGATATTTATGTATATTGACGTCATGATAATTATTATTGTTGTTGTTATTGTTGTTAAGCAGGCAAGCCACTGTGTGCCAGGGCCTTGTACGAGTATGTGTTGAATGCACCACACACTTATCTTATGTATGGGATTCTATTGGTTGTGTTATTGACATGTGTCCTCCACATGAGAAAGAATGTGCCTTACCACTAGACTAGCATAGCGTTAAAATTTTTCTCTTGAGTAGAAATTTACTTTTAATTATCCTAAAAATATTAATTGCAAGTTGACTTGATATATTAATAAAATGTTGTTTTCTCAGAATACACATCCACACCCATGTAAAAGACTGCTTCTCACACCATTAGTTCAGATGTGTGGCTCATATATCTTATATACATAAAAAGTTAATTATGGCATTGGTTAGTATTATGTTAATTCTTTGCACTGTTTATGAAATGAAGTTTAAAATCCATTGATCTACCTGTGTTGCATTTATTGAAATGGTTAGAGGAGGAAGTACAGAGCACACTGGGGAGAATCCTATTGCTCGTATGGCTCTTTGTGGTGCTAATCATCCAATCCAGTTACACTGCAAGCTTGACTTCAATCCTAACATTGCAACAACTCTCAACATCAATAAGAGGAATTGATTCATTGATAGCAACTGGTTATCCAATTGGGTACCAGGTTGGTTCATTTGCAGAGTCTTATATGATAAAAGAGTTGGGGATTCCAAGGTCCAGGTTAAAAGCTCTTGGCTCACCTCAAGAGTATGCAGAAGCACTTGAACTTGGCCCTCAGAATGGAGGTGTTGCTGCCATTGTGGATGAACGGCCTTATATTGAGTTGTTCCTCTCAACGCAATGCCAATTCACCATTGTTGGTTCTGAGTTCACAAAAGCTGGTTGGGGCTTTGTAAGTGTCTGTTTTTCAAACCTCAAGTATTATATATATATATGATATCAAATAAATAATTAATATTGATGCGTTATTTCATTGTAGGCATTTCCAAAGGACTCACCATTCACAGTAGACATGTCAACAGCCATTTTAAAATTGTCAGAGAATGGCGAACTCCAACGAATCCATAATAAATGGCTGATGAACGAAGTGTGTAGCCCCACAGAGGAAAAATTAGAATATGAAAGGCTTCATTTGAGTAGTTTCTGGGGGTTGTTTCTCATTAGTTCTGTGGCAAGCGTCCTTGCTATCCTTACCTACTTGTCCATCACTTTCTACCAATATGTTCATTCAAAAGATCATAATCGCAGTGTCAAAGACTTTCTATTTCATGTCATTACCGGCACTAGCATTGAGACAAAGCCTAAGGGAAATCTCTGTCAGAGGTCTAACAGTAGCATTTCTAGCGATGATACTTGATTAAGTTTAATTATGTTCTTATACCTTTTAAAGCCATATATAATATCAGCAAGTGATGTGTCTTACTTAATTAAGTTCAATTTTAGTGCGTTTAATACTTGTTAAGTCTTTCGATTTACTTATGATATTGGGGTTTGTTAATGGTTTCTAACTCTTCCTAGTTACTAGTGATATTGAGGTTTATTAGTTGAGTTATGGAGTGAGTGGAGAAGAATGTCTCTTTGTCCACCTCATATTATATGTGTTGCATAGACATAAGCATCAGTGTGGATGCAGCAAATCCTTGAATACCTGATATATAATGTCACAATGGCACACAACCAAGTGCTGTAATTGAAAGCAATCAAAAATAAGTACAAGCAAACAAACAATCAAAGGAAAGAGACACCAAAATTTAGTGTGCTTTGGCCACCTTTAGGCTACATCCATGGGAGGAAAAAGCTTCACTAGGTCTTAGGGGATGGATTTCAAGAGAAACAAGGAGAAAAACAATGCTTCAGCCTAGCCTAAACCCAGGTGAAATCTAGGGTTGCCTCACCCTTTCTCTCCTTCTCTTTTTCTTTTCTCCACTTTTCTCTCTCTCTCTCTCTCTCTCTCTCTTCTCTCTTTCTCTCTTTCTTTCTTTCTTTCTTTCTTTCTTTCTCTTTCTTCATTAAAACCCAAGTGAAATCTGGACAATTACATCTAGGATATCAGGATTGGGCTTTATAATGTTGGGCAAAGCTACCGCACAACCACGGGTAATGTAGACCCCATGGTTATTGTTCATAGTACTATTCATGATACTTTGTACCTAATCATTGTCACAAGCATGGATCAGCCACTGGTTCATTCTGACATTTGCTTCTAAACACCACAACTCTATCAAGGGTACCATAAACACTATGATTGTTGTTCATGGGACTATTATGATAGTGTACACAACCACTACTATGTCGCATGGAGCAGCCTATGAATTTTCCAGGAATTTAATCGTGAACACCATGCCCATAACCTCGGGTACTATAGTCCCCATGGTTACTATACATGACACTGTGCATGATTGTGCATTAGCGCATGGATTGCACCAAGGGGGCGTTTGGATGGAGCTTTGACTCCTAAGGAATGGTAATGGGACTCCTTACATAACTCTTATCCCATGTTTGTTTGAGGGGAATGAATAGGGCCAAGTAATGGTAAGCTCAATTAGTAGAGGAGTCCCATTGATCCCAAATTTTGGAGTAATATGATTCATGTGGGGTAAAATTACCTTTTTGCTCATCTATGGTTACTTAAGCAATAATTATCTATGGTTACTTATTAATTCATTATATATACAATAATTATTAAAGTTAATTGTTTCTTTAACTTAATAGTTATAATAATTTAAATTAATAATAATAATTATTTAAAATTATTTAAAATTCAATTTGATAAATTATAACGAATAATAATTATTCTTGTTTTAATTATACTTATACAATAATTAACTTATACAATAATAATTAAAGTTAATTTTATAATTTAACTTAATAGTTATAATAATTTAAATTAATAATAATTATTATTTAAAATTATTTCTAATTCAATTATTTAAATTATAACAAATTAATAATTATTCCTATTTTTAATTATGCTTATACGATATTTATTTGTAGTTTCTTATTAATTCATTATCTTATACGAAACTTTTAACCATTAATTAACTAAAGGGCATATAAGTAATTTACATAGTTTCTCTCTCATACTTTTCCCCATTCCCAAGACACATTCTTTCAAATCAAACATTGTTTTCTCATTCACTCCTCATTCACCCTACTTCCATTCCCCCCATTTCCATTCCCCCATTCACATTCCGTGATCCAAACGCTCTCCAAATGTTAACAATTCCCCACTTGATTGAAAAATGTCCTACAATGAGAAATCTTCTATGTAGGTATAACATTTGTCAACAAATTCACAAGATTATCATTTGTGTGGATTTTCTCAACACACAAATATCCATGTTCCAAAGCAACCGAATGAACTGATATTGCACATCAATGTGGTTTGTTCTAGAATGAAAATTTGCATTCCTTACAAGATGTAATGCATTTTGACTATCGAAATGCATTGCATATTTTCATTGTACCACTCCAAATTGACCAGGCATTTTGCTTCGACCTTGTCATCTCCTATGTTCTTTCAGTTAAAGAAATGTAGTTTGTTCTGTAGTAGGCAACGTGACAATGTTTTGAAGTCTACCTAGACACCCAATTCACAGTGCCATCACCAAATGTGAAAACATACCTTGTATCCTTATCTCTCTACATTCAGCATAATCAGCATCAACATAGCTTTTAACGACCAATCAAGAACCTGAAAAAACATAAACATAGATTTTGTGTACCGTTCAAGGAACACATAATCTACTTGATGGCTTCCCAATGTTCCCAATCGGCATAGGATATGTACCTTAAAATAACCCCCATTGCGTAAGCAGTGCTCGGCGTTGTGCATACCATAACATATATTAAGCTTTCGACCAAGGAGATATATGGAACATTATCAAAATTAACCATCATCCTTTAGAGAATCTTCTTTGATAAATTGAAGTGTGCTACTAGTAGTGTAGAAACCAGTTTATAATCAAACATTCTAAACCTTTCAATGACCTTGCCAATGTATTCAGATTCATTCAACAAAAATTTTCTATGCTCTCTATCCCAATAAACCCTTATACCCAAAATCTTGTTTGTAACGCCAAGATTTTTAGTAGAAAAATTCCTTGACACATGGAGCATCAAAGATTTAATCTCTTTTTAATCATTGCTAGCCATCAACATATCGTCCACATAAATTAATAAGCAAGTAAGCATGTCACATGTGGAGCCTTTGCAATAAACACATTTATCAAAATCACATCTAGCATAGCCTTCATCTTCATAAAAGTATTAAATTTCTTGCACCATTATTGAGAAGCTTGCTTCAAGCCATACAATCCATTTTTCAACTTGCACATTAAGTCAGGATTAAAGTTGCTAATAAGACCTTCTGGTTATGCCATATATATATCTTTTCATTAAAGTCACCATGCAAGAAAGCCATCTTAATGTCAAGATGTTCAAGCTCCAAATCAAGATTAGCCACCAAAGAACTCTTATGGAGTTTTATTATACCACCAAAGCATAATATAGGATGCAGAGTACTTGTGGATGGGTTCAAGATTATTGTAGATCTCCTTAACACTCATGGAAACTAAAATTCGTGTTCTTCCTCATCATCATAAGTATTATGTTGCTCAATCACCTCCACATTATCATCATAATCATCAGCATCATTGTGGCCATCACCATCATTATGCTCTTGGGGATGAATTTCTTGTATTTGCAAAGAAGGAACACATGAGTCAATTTGCATATGAACAACAAGTTTTCTCATCCTTTTTGCTCTTTCTGATTACTTTCATTAAAGACCACATCCTCATGAAAATATGGCATCATGGCTTCAAATTATCTTCCTTTCAATTAGATCTCATAATCTGTAGTCTCTAGTAGCACCTTTATAACCAAGGACAACAAATTTCCTTGATTTCAAATCAAGCTTGCTGCTCTTCTCAAATAGCACCTATACATAAGCATCATAATTGAAAACTCATAAATGATCATAAACAATTTTCTTGTAACACCATAGCATTTCAAGAGTATCACCATTCAATAGAGCACTAGGTCATCTGCTAATGAGATATATTGTAGTTTTTCGTACTCCAACCCAAAACAACTTTTGAATACTAGAGTGAAATATTATACTTCTTACCCTCTCAACAATTGTTTGTTCAATCATTCAATATCACCATTCTACTATGCAATGTGAGGGACAATCTTTAAGTTTTTAATGTCATTCTCTTCACAAAATTTACCAAAAGCATTAGAGCAAATTTCCTTACCATTATCAGTTTGCAGTAATTTATGAGTATTTGATAAGTGCCTCAATGTATATATATTCATACTAATTTTTAAACCCAATAGGCATGGATTCGTTTTTTATTTGGAAAACATTACTTAATCTATTGTTTTATTGATTTTATGGAAAAGCAAGTGATAAGTGCTAATTTATATACTTTCCCATATGTGATTTCATGCGGATTAAATTTTTGGTAGGTCACTGAAGTTTGGACTTGTTTCATTAAGGTCACCAAGTTTCAATTTGTATCAAAAATGTTACTAACATTCGATTTTGTTTCTTCGGCAGGTCACCCGCCAGTGACCACATTCATTCAGCTGACGTGGCGACCGGAAAAAACACAAAGTGTAGCTGACTGTGTTTTTTCCAGTTGCCACGTCAGCTGGTTACATGGCACAGTGAGGCTGACTGTATTTTTTCGTTCGCCACGTCAGCTGAATGAATGTGGTCACTCGCGGGTAACCTGCCGGAGAAACAAAATCGAATGTTAGTAAACTTTTTGATACAAATTGAAACTTGGTGATCTTAATGAAACAAGTCCAAACTTCAGTGACCTACCAAAAATTTAATCCGATTTCATGCATTTATACTTGTCTTCAAGGTTATTTTTCAGATTGTTTGGTACTTAACTCTTTTTGTTTGTCCAGACCAATATGCATATATCTCAAGCGCCAAAGTATGAAATTGGGAATAAAACAGAGTAGAATTGGAATAGGGAGTATCCAAAAAGATAAACGACCAAGTACACGCTAGTGTACCTTGCCCACATAACTTCAAGGTTTGATTCTAAAGCATCCAAAGTAATACACGCCCATATACATGAACGTGTATATATACACAGACTGGTTACAAGCCCATTCAACCTCCTAGTATAGAGCAGAACAAAATCCTAAGAGTTACAAGGTCAAATACATGGCTTGATAGACAGCCATGTACACGCCCGTGTACTTGCTCAATTTCTGGGAGTATAAAAGGTTTCAGAGAAAGAGAAAACGGGATCTTTTGACCTATTTTGGGAAATATCGATAGCTGAAGTTCAGGGTATCAAAGAAGATGAAGAGAAAAATGGTTAAAGCCGAGGGGGTCACGTCCTACGGCGACCACTCCAATCTTGATTGATCCCAAATGATATTTGGACTAAAAGGGAGTTCTTTCTTTTGGATTTTGGGTTCTATTCGTGCACTTCTTGTTTTGTATTAAACAAGACCCAAAAGGAGGGTGAACTTCCTTGGGTGTTCGAATTTAATGTTCTTGATTTAGATTTCTTTTGGTTTGGTGGATTCATCTTTGTGTTTTGATGTTGGTTTAGCGTATTGTGAGAGGCTTTACCATTATGATTTCACATTAGATATTGACAGATCCATATAAGGATATCACACATAGATGAATAGAATTCATTAAGGTGCACTAGAGATAAGGTGTCATGTACCTTCCTATTAGGATCATCGTAGTTTATCTCTGATCCTTAACGTGGGATTCCTAGAGCTCTTTGCAATTGTGTGAAAGTAGGTTTGAAAGAGATTTTGACCAATCCTAGCATGTGATTAGTTGTTGAGCGGTATCGAGAGAGCATCAACATAATTTTGAATCCTTTCAAACCAATGACCCTTAGATCAAATCTATATTAAGTTTAGTTATCTTTCATTAATCCAAGATAAATTTTATCCAGGCACTTGTGTCGTCCTTTGATTCAGTCACTCCTCTAATTGCCTGTTTAGTTGATTGGTTATTTTTTAAACTTTTCTAGAAACCAACACTTCCCACTTTGATTTTATGTTAGATTGTGTCATTAGGATTAGTACCAGTGTTCTTCAATCCCTTTTTCTCACCTAACTATTAGTTGATGACCAGTTTACTTGCAATATAGGATTGCATAGCACGTATGCATCCCATCAATAAGGCATATATAATGAGCACGAAGGAAGCAAATGAAGTAATTTTAGAGCAAATCATTGAAGAAGGAGTCCTCACCATTAGAGAAGAGGAATAAGCCAACCAGCACACTTTACTGTGCACTTACAGTTGGTCTTACAGCTATAAGTATCAAATAAAAGAGCTTGCAAATAGGCTTAAGCTCGTAAGCATGAGTATAATAACAAGACAGAAGAGCTTACGAGCAAAGCTTACGCCTATAAGCTAGGGCATAATAGTCACTCAAAAAAGCATAGGGGCAATACCTACGCCTATAAGGAAAGTGACAAGCACAACATGGAAGATCTTATGGTCTAGTGCTTGCGGAAGTAAGTTGGATTGTAACACCTAGATTGAAAATCTTCAGGCAAAGCATACGGTCATAAGTTGTCTTTAAGGTATGTGACCTTTCATCTCCAAGTTCTTACGGCCTTGTTCTTACACCCATAGGTTGCTCATAAGGGGTTAGGTATAAAAGATTTTACTGAGGGTTTGAGAAAAAAGCTTTTGGAAGTTGAGCAAAAGGAATAAAAAATGAGACTCTAGGGTTTTTCCCCTTCAATTCAAGTGAGAATAAAGCTTCATCAAAGGTCTAAGGCATCAAAGAAATTTTTGAGGAGCACTCTCGACTGTGTTTGAGGAAGATTTATTATGACTCATTCTTAATCTGGGATGGAGAAGCTTGAGGGAGCTTTGATATCATTTATTACTTTTATTGCTTCTCCTGGATTTTATGATTGTTCTTCATTGATGATAACTAAGCTTCATGGTGTTTGGGCATCAATAGAACCTAGGATTTATTCTTGGAGACATTGGTTGTAGACTCTTAATCTTTCATCGAATTTTTTAATGTATTATTGAATTTTTTGTTCAATTACGTGTTTTAATTGTCTTGAATTCTATCGTAGTGAGAGCTAGAAGTTTATTATTTGATGTATTGGTTGATGATTGCAAGGTCCCCCGTGTATAGGCATACCACAATTGGAGGGAGGCACAAGTCCTCCAAGAAATAGGGCATTTTGGTGTCGACTTGCTACCCGCATGTTTCTTTCGAATGAGTTAACATTAGGTTCCTTTCATTAAAACAATACTTATTAGGAAGAGATCCTAATCCTTCATATGGGATTAGGGTTAATTGTTCCAAAAGAAGGATTAATAGCTTCTTGTACATGAGTCTAATCTCTAGAAAGAGTTCATTGAATGTATTGTGATCATAACGTAGCTTGTATTAGTACTGTATGGGACCAATTATTGCTTACCATGAGAAAGGAGGTAACACACTTTATGAACTCTCACGGTTCAATTGATTTTCATTTAATTAGTGGAACCCTTTTTGGTACCTTATTTTTAACCCTAGGGAAAGTCTACGCTTGAGCACCTTCAACTAATGCTTGATTCGCTTCTAGCTAATATCAATAATTAATTTCAACTTATTTTTGTGTTATTTCTCTAGTCAAGACTAAACATTTTCATTGTAAACCAGATAAGTGGGTAAATGGATAGTACTACTATTTCCTAGCTTTTTGTGGGGTTGACATCTTTCATTCATCTCATAGTCTACCACTAGTACAATACATATGCTCGCATTCCCCCTTAAAAGTTTCAGGGATCCTTGATGAGGAAGATAGGAATATTAGGAGCACTTTCATCTTGTTAATGTACTCCTTTTTATTTTTCTTTTCATCTTTTATCTCTTTCTTCTATTCTCATCTACACCAATTCTTGTTTTATTCTTTGATTTCAGTCTTCCACCATGGCCAAGGTGATCAAGGACTTAACATTTCAAATAGTGAGCATGAATGAAGAGCTCGATAGCATTACCAACCACATGGTTTTGATGTATTCCTAGTGTTTGATGCATCTAAGCATCCTTGATCATTCACAACTGGGGTAGTGTGACTTAGTTGAAAGAAAGAGCTATTATCAGTCAAACCTAGAAGACTTGACAATAGGCTACATCTTACATTAGTTGTTTGGGTTAGAGTTACCACCGCAGCATGATGAGACCATATTGGGTTTAGAAAAAACCTTAGTACATTTTATACATATGCTTGACACGATTGCCTGGGGGCAACTAGTCAACCAGCTAAGGATGTAGGATCATTTGGGATAGAATTGCATCATTGATGTTTGTATCAAACAAGTATTCAATAGTGAAACACTAATGTGCTACAATGGAGCTGGCCTCTTGTGGAGAAGTCAACTATTTGATCAATGATGTTCCTTGCAAGGGGTAGGTAAGGAGCATTCGTCCAGCGATATCAGGGAGGAATTTGGTAGGGAAATTCATGACATGAGTAGGAGCTAAAGTCATTAGTCGATGAACCCCTGGAACTCAAGCTAAATAGATTACTAGATCATTCGGAGTATTCCTTCTTGGCGGAGGATTCTAAACTTCAGGAGATCATTGCATCCAAATTGACAGAGGAACAAAATGGAATATTAGTGGTCATTGCCAAGAAGCATAAAAGGGAAATCCCGTGGAAGATTGCCGACACAAAAGGCATAGTCCATCTTTTTGTACACATAGAATTCTAATGGATTATAATTTTAAATCAGTGGTTCAACCACAAAGGTGATTAAATCCAAACATGAAATAAGTTGTTAAAGTAGAGGTAATCAAGATTATTGGCACTGCAATGGTCTACCTTGTATTTGATAGCTCATGGGTTAGTGAACTGAAGGTTGTTCTGACGAAAGAGGGTATGAAAGTAGTCATTAATAAGATATCTACGCAAATCTTGAATAAAATAATCATTGAGTGGAAAGTATGCATCGACTACAGGCGGCTAAATGATGCTTATCAAAAAAAATAATTTCCCTCTAACTTTCATTGATCAAATGCTGGGTAATTTTTTGGGTGGGTTACCAAACTTTGGTCGTTTTTCACTTTAGTTACCGAACTTCAATTTGTATCTTTTCAATCAACATAGATTGATTTGGTTACTCCGGGAGGTCACTGGTGGGTTTTCCGGTATTATTTGTCCACGTGGCCACCGGAAACTCCACGTTACTGCATATTTCAAAGGTAACAATACAGCCATCACGCTGACAACACAGCCACGTAGAGGTCCGAGGTGCAAGGGGCAAGCCAAAGGTGCATCTGAGTTGGAGGGATGATCAGCTAACGTGGCAAGTATCCTACGTGGCCGTGTTGTCGGCTTTGAAATAGGCGAGAAACATGGAGTTTTTGGCGGCCACGTGGACAAATAACACTGGAAAACCCACCAGTGACCTCCCGGAGTAACCAAATTAATCTATGGTGACTGAAAAGATACAAATTGAAGTTCGATAACCAAAGTGAAAAACAACCAAAGTTCGGTAACCCACCCAAAAAATTACCCATCAAATGCTAGAAAGATTGTCTTGACACATGCATTACTACTAGAAAGAGGGTATGACAGTGTCGACCAATGATAGAATTTAACTACCGAAACAATCACCGTGTAGAGTATGCATCAACTATAGGAAACTTAATGATGCTACTCGGAAAGATAATTTCCCCTCTAATCTTTATTGAACAAATGCTAGAAAGATAATTCTCAAATCCCTATAGCTCCGGGGGAGCAAGAGAAGGCTACCTTCACTTGCCCTTATGATACCTTTTCTATAGATGGATGCCATTCAAGTTGTACAACATGCAGGAGATCTTTTAGAGGTGTATGATGGCTATCTTCGATGACCTAGTGAAAGATATAATGGAAGTTTTTATCGATGACTTTTCAATATTTGGAGACACTTTGATATATGTCTCCTTAATTTGACAAGGGTCTTGAAGAGATGAGCAGAGATGAACTTGATGCTCAACTTGGAAAAATTAGTTCACTATCCAAGAGGGCATCATATATACTAGGGAGGAACATTTCATGCTGTGGGATAGTAGTTGATAAGGCAAAAATTGTAACAATAGAAAAGCTCCCACCTCTAACATCAATCAAAGCATTTTAAAGCTTCCTTGGGAATGTCGTGTTTTTCTGGAGTTTCATAAATGATTTCTCGAAGATCGCACAAACCTTGACAAAATTTTTAGAAAAAAAAAGCACCATTTGACCTCACCGCTGAATGCATGCTTGCATTCAACACATTTAAGAAGAAATTAATTAGCACACCCATTGTAGTAGCCCCGGACTAGAGCCTCCTTTTTGAGACCATGTACTATGCTAGCAATCATTTTGTTGGAGTTGTGCTTGGGCAAAGACATGACAAACATTTTCAACCCATATACTATGTGAGCAAGACCCTCATGGATGCATATGACAACTAATGAAAAAGACTTACTCACCGTAATGTTCACATTTGAGAAATTTCATCCCCATCTCATTTTGTCGAAAGTTGTCTTGTTTACATACCACATAGCACTTTGCTATTTGTTTAATGAAATTGATACTAAACTAAGACTAATTCATTGGGTTTTACTCTTGCAAGAAGCCGACATGGAGATAAAGGAAAAATGAGGTGCCAAAAATCTAGCAGCTGGCCATTATCTTGGCTAGAGAATCCTCGGTCAAATGTGTTGAAAGACAAATATATTGATGATTCGTTACCATATGAACACTTGTACAAGTTCTAGGAAGTGAGTAAAATCAAGACCCCTTGGTTTGCAGATTTCACTATCTTGTTGGTCAAGTAATTCCATGTTTGTGTAAATTAGGTGATTAGGAGGTGTGTTTCTCACAACTAAGGAAGAGAGATCTTGAGGCAATGCCATGTTGGGCCCGCAGATGGCATTATAGCACAAATACAATGGTGGAAACATACTTGAGTGGAGTTCTATTGACCCTCTATTTTTCAAGATGGCGAGAAAGGTGCATTCAATATTATG
This sequence comes from Dioscorea dumetorum, assembly GCA_902712375.1. NCBI lineage: Eukaryota > Viridiplantae > Streptophyta > Magnoliopsida > Dioscoreales > Dioscoreaceae > Dioscorea > Dioscorea dumetorum. The sequence continues at coordinate 71,044 of CACTHL010000556.1, read as the reverse complement.
ACAGCTGTCAATGCTTAGGTAATATAACCTATAGTTTTGAAATGCCTTAAATTCACATAATAAATTGTGAAATGTTTGATATTTGGGGTTTTTATGGGACCCTTTCCTAACACCTATGGAAACCGATATATCCTCATGGGTGTTGTTTTGGGGTGGGTTAAAGCTCAAGCCCTCCCTACTAGTGATGCTAGGGTGGTTGTCAAGATTTTGAAAAAGCTTTTCTTCCATTCTAGAGCATCCCCAACCATCATTAGCAATAAAAAAACTCATTTTGTAATGTCGAGATGGAGAAGGTCCTCAAGAAATATTGAGTACCTTGTAGGATCACCACCCCTTACTACCCTTAAAATAGTGGTCAAGTTGAAGTGGCCAATAAGGGGTTGAAATTAATTTCACAAAAGGCTAACTCTCATAAGATAAGTAGGAAAGATTAGATTACTCTCTGTGTGCTTATAGAACCACCTATAAGACACTCATAGAGACCACTCCATACCGATTAGTTTAGGCTTGCCATTTACCAGTTGAGTCAGAGCATCGAGCTTATTAGGCCACTCGATTATTTAATTGCGATCATGAGTCGAAGAAGAAAATGGAAAATCCAACTAAATGAGCTTAATGAGTGGTGCCAAACAACCTATGAGAACTCCCAGATGGACAAGGAAAGCACAAATCAATATCATGATCAAATGATCAAGCCAAGGAGGGAGTTCCAAGAGGGGGATTAAGCACTACTTTTCAATTTTTGCTTAAAACTCCTCCTTAGGGTAAATTCAAGGCAAAGTGGTTCGTGACCATTCAATGTCACACAAGTTTTCACATCCAAGGAGGATAACATCTAAAGTGAATGGACATAGGCTAAAATAGTCATTTATGAAGGTCCATTGCTTGAACCCCCTAAAATGCACCAAAACATGTATGTTAAGCTAGTGACGCAAAACAGGCACTTCTTGGGAGGTAACCTAAGTATTTTTCACATTTTTCTCAAATTTTCTAGCTTAGATTGTTCTTTGATTTTCTTTGTTTATAGAAATAAAATGCTTGATTGTGTAACATTTCCATTTGTCTTGTGTGGGTGTATAAAATGCTCTTATTATGCTTAACCAATAGCAATTTGTATATGGACATTCATCTAGAGATAGGGGACACTATTGTAGAGTTTCAAGATGGCTTACGTGCAACTTACACTAGTAAGCCATCCCAGAATGCATCCACAAAAAAGGTTAAGGCCTACTTACGATCGTAATCGAGCTTGCAAGGGACGAACAAAGAGTATTACGAGTATCATTACAACTCAAAAATGTTGGGGAGAAACCTTCTAGGGTTCCTTATGGGTGCTTTGTACACAAGTAAGCCATCCATAAGGGTTGTCCTAAGAGCATTACAAGTGAAACCACTTCACCCTTACAGTCCGTAAACCCAATGAGCATGTGCGCTAGGCCACTTAAGATCACCTTACACCCGTAAGTGGATTGTAAGGGGTGTCCTATAAACGTTACAACCCACTTCATTGTACCCTTAATGAATTATAATCCAAGGTACAAGATAGAAATAACTTTACAGGTGCCTTACGCAAATAAGCTCCCATATATCATAGATAGAGAGCCTTATAGTACTAACTTACACCCTAATTAGGCTATAAGTAGCAAGGGTTAAGGCACCTTGCCAAAGAACCGTTGGCATCTATTTTTACTATTCCTTCTTCGTCTCTCATCTCTGGAGAGTCCTTTCTCAACCATGCCCTTCTCCTTCCCTCCTATTCATCATTTAGAGTATTATAGAATGGGATTGAACCACTTCTAATGTCATGCACAGTCCCTGTTCCCAAAATGGGAGGGAGATATAGCGATGGTTTGAGTTTTGTGAGTATTGCATAGTGTCATGAATGGTATGTTGAGAGTTATCAGTTCTTCTTTCTTTAACTTAGCATCTTGGGGTCATTTTGGGATTGATTCAGAGTTACCTTAGTGGAGTGACATTTCTTGTGATTTTACTTGATGTTTTATATGCTTAAAAATACTCCATTTCGTCGAAAAGAAATTTCTTTGAAATTTTTCTTAAGAAAGGCAAAATGATAATTTTGTTTACCTTACTTAATCCGTTTTCATCTTTAAAAGACTTATTTTTTCCCCCATCATTCTCATCCATTATTTTTTTCCCCCCAAATTTTGGTTTCATCTTCTCCTCTATCAATTCTCTTTTTTCTTCTTCTTCTTCTCCAAATTAAGGCTAAAATTTTGTAGTTTCTTCCTACATCTTCAGCAAATTAGTAAAGTAAGAAGTTTTACTTCTCCTCTTTTAATTCTTTCAATGTTTTTGTCAACACGAAATTCTTTAAGAATGTACCTCCTTTGAGTAGGTTTAATGATCTATTTTTATTCTTTGGTGTGTAGCCATGGCTTCACTTTATAATTGATAAGTGCTTGATAATACATATTTTATCATATCATTTCACATACATTAAGCATCACTTTTATATGGTTTTATTGCTCATCCAGTATATTTTGTGTTTTTTTGTGCAAACAAGACATGAGCCATGATCGTCTACATGGGTTTGTATGCTAACTTCGGGAGATTTTCAAGTCAATTTATAAGCCGAAAAGGCACAAAGGCAGTAATACACCCGTGTTTTAGCTCATGTGCAGAATTCAAGAGGATTTTCACTATTTTCAATGAATAGAAAGGCACATGCCCTACCACATGAGCGTCTGCCCAGCCGTGTAGACTCAAAAAAGATCCCGCGACGTGTACTATAGGAAAGTTACTGAACACAGCCGTGTGGAAATTCCACATGGCCATGTAGGAACCCGTCTGGGAGGCCATGTGAGCCCCCGCATGCAGGTTTTAAAAGGCCGTTTTGCAAGGTTTGTAGGGATGTTTTTCATAGCCATAAAAAAGCAAGGCGGCTAGGGTTTGGAGATGAGGTTTTTGTGGCCAAGGGAACGTTTCTTCACCAACTTTGATCGATTCCTCCTTCATCATAGAGCCAAGGAAGCCATCGGCGCCCCTATCTTCAGAGTGGATTCCATCAAGCCGTTGAAACTACCCATCAAGACTATCACCGCGCTGGGGCGGGGGACCTGTTATTTCTATGGCTTTTACATACTTTCATCTTTTGAGTGTTTGGTTTGTATTTTGCTCCTAGGAGAGCTAAACCCCTAGAGGGTATTCGGGCATGTGAGCCCTAGGATTCTAATCTTGTTTCGATTTACATTGTATTTCAAATCGATTCGAGTTTGTTGAGTTTCATTCTTGTGTTTTTAATGCTTGTTTGATTTATTGACTTGATTGTTGATTAGTTTGCTTGTTCTAATTTGCCCTAGTGATAAAAGAGATCACCATTAGGGCTAGAGTTACCAAGAGTGAAGAGAGTTGAGAGGGTGAGCCATGAGACAGCGAAGTGTCCCCTTTTGTTCCGAGTGATATTTTATATTTTTGTATTTCTTAAATTCTAAGCGACCATATGTGGTGTGAGATGTTGAGAGAATTCTTCACCGGGACCTCGTAGGGTGGTTAGGGATCTTTCACTTGGAAGAAGGGTTGGATCTATTCTTAGGAATCGGTCATATCTCTAGGATCCCTAGAGCATTAAGAACTCATATATGGTGTGAGACGTCGAGAGAATTCTCCGCGTGGGACCTCATAGGGAACTAGTTACCGGTGGTCTTGAGGCAGGGACCACCGGTAACTAGTACTTCGATTCACTATGGTTCGACAACCCGACTCGCTGGGTTCATTATGGTACTTGACGACCCTTGCACTTGTGGCAACGCAAAGAGTTGACACATTACCCCATGTTTTGTGTGTATCAATAATCTATTTTTCTATCATCATAGTTAAAACCTAGTTTCTAGGGCATCATTTATTAAGTGTTGAATTGGAAACTTGGGTGTTTTGTCAGACCAGATCTCATGGAAACATATTCCTCTTGTTTTCCACCAAAGAATTTGTAGGAAATTGATGCATTCACCGGCTAAACCTCACTAAATAAGGCTTCGTTACTATAGATTCAAGTGTTCTAGTGTTTTTTGTATCATCCTTGATGGTTAGGATGGATTAGATGAGGTTTGGAGGTAGCATGCATCGTTTTTAGACATCAAATGCACAAGTTTAGTAGGGTTTATATGAAGTTGATTTTCCTAGTTTTCTTTGTTTGGTTTTGATGTCCCTAGGTGTTGACACTTTCATCAAAGGCAAAGGATCATCGCAGAGGACTGGCACAAACCCAAATTCAGATGTTTTAGTTCTGTGAGTTGAATTTAGTGATCTTTAGCATAGTCTGATATAGATGAGCTAACCTAGGCCTTTTATATACACATATATGATTGATAAATGTTTTGGATTTATATATTAGATTTAGTTTTTGATGCCCTTGTTCTTTGTCGTATGGTCTTGTTATACTGTATTCTGAAAAGGTACTCTCAATGTATTTTAGGACTTCAAAGTTTCTTTATACCTATGAATATGTATTCAAAAAGGCTTTTCAAAGTGTCAATAAACATGTATTGGATATTTACTTTTTATAATCTCACCTCATTATGTGAAAAATATATATCTTTGGGAAAGCCAATGTGGGTTTCATATATAATTATGATGTTGAAAAGTAAAGTAAGGTGTCATGATAATGTGATTCTCCATAGTTGAGGCATGGATATTATATGTATATTTCTGTTTGTTTTTTATGGTGACACATGGTAATTCATTGCAGTGAGGGTCCATGAAGGACTCTGGGCACAATCTTCTTTGACCACATGTCACCTTCCTTGACCTCCTAATTAGATTGATCGATCTTCATAAAAAAATAATTTGTGTTACATTGATTATCAAGAGGTGAAGACTTGATTGAAATCAATGCTTCCTAATTGCCTTGGAATGCTAAATTTCAATAGCTCCTAACAGCCTTATGAATCTTGAATGAAGGCAAATATAGTTAACAAATATAAGGTAATCATTATATTTAACAATTATTAGGACCATATTGTTCTACTTATCTTTGCTTTTCATGAGAAGTAGTATTTTTTGTGGTGACAAATTCATTTTCCAATGCAGCATAATCTTATAAGACTTGTTGCTTCTCAAAAAACCTATAGTTGCTATCACACCAGTCTCACAAAGAATCGATATAGCTGTAGTAAGTCATGCCCATTTGTTAGTGTCAACTTAGGTTTGATTCATTTTGTTTATGGATTGTAGTATTATCAGCCTATCACCTTCTCCATAGTAGGAGTGTTGTCCTTTTGCTATCATGTAATACCATTGTTTCGTTTATTTGCTAATATTCAGGATGCAGCTCTAATGGAAAGCATGTGATCAACTAGCTAGGTTTCAAACAGTTGTTAGTGCAATTTTTGATAGTTCAACCATATTTGTTATATGCTCATCGGAAACTAAATTCCAATTAAAAAGAATTCTAGAAAGCAGATTAATTAACACTCTGCTGCTTTTATACTATTTGACAATGTTTTGCAGTAAAGAAAAATAAAAATCTGTTTGTTATTTCTAATGTAGGTTTGCTTCAACAACTCTATTTTGGGAAGTGCGTTGAACGGGCACTTACTGCTATATATACATGCTTGTTGGTGTAGTAAATAAATTATTCAAACTTCTTACATCATTACCATTTCAGGTGGTTTCCCCTAGCTTTTTGATGATTTCAGGATCGAATCTTCAACTACTCATGAATATATTTGTAATAGAAATCCAAAACTGAAACTCACCCAATTCAGCTTGAAAATTCAGAAAAACAACTGCTTTCACTGAATTCAGACACATGAACAGGACAACACATTGCAACAACCTCAATTACTTTCAGCTTCTAATAATGAACATACATACTCCTGAACACTTACTTAACAACTTCGTTACTCACAAGAGGGGCTAATTCTCACTAAGTTTTTCAGGAAAAATCATTGAACATCACTACTTCTTAACAGAATAAACACTTCTCAAAAACAGAACAACAACAACAACAACAACTTACATACACAAGCATATAACTTATACTAAACTAATTGTAACTCATGAGTCATAAGCCAGGTGTAAGCTTGTACAAAGCTTAGCCGCTTAATACTTCAACCGTCCATCATGCCTTGAACTTACACTGATCAGTGATGATCAAATCCTGACCATCTAAACCTTGCTTATCAAAACCACACTGCCTCTGCCTAGAACTTGATCCATTACTTGATGAAGCAATCACCACCGTTGATGCTTTGAACCAGAATTTCCCTCTTTTCAACCAACGAACTAACTAACATTTGAAAACTCTGAAGAACAAACAATTCTCTTTGCATAAGCTTAACTCTTCACAAGCTACTGAAGTAAATCACACATCCTGAACTATGAACCTTTGCACCAAATCTGCATCTTCAATCACCACATCTCAACACTTTTAACATTGATTTTGCTAAAGATTTTAACAGTTGAAATCGCCATTTCATTTCTCTAAACTTCAACTTTCTACATTAAATTAATCACTCAAGAGGATCCTTCAAATATCATGCATTTGTCTAGATTGCAAATTTGTTCATGGTTCATCTGGATTGCTAGATCTACTGAAGAAAGCCTTCTACCTCAAATGAAGTTTTTATTATAACCACTTTATTAAATGTTGTTATAGAATATATTTGCTTCCTTTGCTCCTATATTCTCTTTCTTTTCATTCATATAGTTTTGACTTGTCTTCTATGACTAAATATAAGCTTGTAAAAAAGAATTAAAATAATAAAGAGACAAGAACATCATACTCTAGTAACTTTGATGCCACTTCAAAATGTGCTAGTAAGAACTTAAAATCCTTGGCATTGTGGAACAAGAATGTGCTCAACAGACATGTATTTCCTTATTTAATTGGTGCAAAAGTTTGAATATTAATCTTGTCCTCCTTAATAAAATCTACTTATAGTTAGCAAGGGACAAGTCTCATCAGGCATCAGTATATAGAACTTGACTTTTAACCATTCTTTCTTATAGCTATAATTAACTACTTCATTCTTCAAACAAGTTAGTGTAACCCTCTTTTTGTGCTTGTTGTGGTGGATTGATACTGAAGGAAATAGCTTAGTCAATGGCCTATCTCGAAGTAGAGAGCTATTTGCTGCGAAGTTCACATAATATTCTCAGTGAAGTAGTTCATATTAAAACCTCTTTTTTTTTTAAACCAAATGCAATATTTCTCTCCTCCATCTCTATTTAGTTTTTTTTCACAAAAGTTACTTTAGGTAAAATATTACTTTAATGGTTTCTTCAACTCTTTAACTAAAGTAACCTTTTTTTAAAACCAAATACAATTTTACCAAAAAATCACTTCCTCATGACTTCATTTTAATTGCTTTCAAACCTAATTTCATTTAAATATAAGACTCAGCAACAACAAGAAGTGCTATCTTGGTTACCGAGAGCTTTACGCAAACAATGGATGTTGTTAGATTGGCAAAATACTTATTTGTCCAATCCATTTGGTCTGGCACAATTATGTACCAACACTCAATGTGTGTGGTCAATTTCCCATATTGTAACATTTTTTGAGGGGGCAGTCAAATTGAGGAGAGTTAAGAAGGTCACCTTGCACTGGCAAAATTGCCCAAACAATAATTCAGCTTATTCTCATCCTTTGTCTTCCCATTTAACATGGATGTTAATCCTGTTTTAAGGGTGATTTTAGACTTTAGAATGTAAAGGTAAATCTTTGTCAATTTTGTAGTAATTATATAGGTAAATGTACTAAAGTGCACTATATATCTTGTGATTGTAGTTCCAAGTAGTCCGAAAAATGTCATATAGTTGTATTTTAGTAAAGGTTCCTTGATGATTTCAAGGATCAAAAGCCTTTTCCACTCAAGTTATAAGAATAAAAAGGAAGGTTTTTTTGCTCAAGTTATGAAGATAAGAAAGGCTACGGTGCTTATGAATAATAATGTTTATTTTGCTTTTTTTTAGGAATTCTTTCTCAATGTATACTTTTCAACTCGGGCTCTTAAGGAGTGTTTGGATTCAAATTATATAACCCTCTTGAGTAAATTATTACTTGATGTGATGGATACCCAAACATTATGTAAGGTTCTTTGATAGCTTTTACAGTTGTCGATTTGCCCCGGACGTAATGAGGAATTCAATTCTCATTCTTGGTGGTGTTGCCCAAGGGCTATAATTCAAGGGTTGTGGCTGAGCCGGGCATGTTAATCCATGTCGGGTACTGAGCATTCCCTTTCCACCCTGTCCCCGAAATATATAATTTAAATAAAATATATATAATGTCATAGATATCGAAATAAGAAGAAAAAAAGTGATCTATATGTTTATTTAACAATAAAAGTAATAATGATTAAACAAGAATTATTAAAATGAAAAAACTAAATTAACTTTAATCTTTTCCTTTAACTCTTTAACTAAAGTAACCAAATACAATTTTAGGTAACAATTTATACAAAAGTTAAAATTACAAAAAAAAAAAAAGGAGCTAATTAAATTAGCAAGTTTGCATACCTATTTCATCTTAACTACCAAAATTAGTTAAACCAATTTAAATTTATATCTTTATGAGATATAGTGTTTTATGACATTAATATTTATATCTTCTAATAACATTTTACATTTCATCAAAAAAAATTGTGAGAGGTAATTAATATCATTAAATTAATTAACAAAATAGTAGCATTCCCTGATATCATCACATAATGCAATATTTGTTGTGACTATTATTTAATGTCATTATTAGTTACATTTTTGTGGTGAAGACTATATGTCATAAAAATTAATTAAGATACCGAACAAAATAAAAATTGTCATTGATAGTATGCTTAGTATTAGTGACATGATTATAAAATTTTGTTTAAGAAAATACATTGTATAATTCATAAGTGAAAAATAAAATTAAAGTCTTAATACATTTCTCACTAAATATTCAATCATTACTAAAAATATTTCCCTCCATCCCTATTTGGAGGGGAAATTTGGTGCCAATTTATTTATGAAATTATCATGCGATAATTTTAAATAATCTCACATAAAGCACTTGGCCCCAGGAAATGAGTGACAAAATAAAGATTTTGTCCTGTTATGTCCTTTTTTGTGGACAAAGAACCCATTTGTTATAATTAAATTTAGCACTAATGATCAATTTTATCGTAGTGACCCTTATTTTTCTTGATTTTATTAATGGTTCAAGTGATTTCTTGTATTCAATGTTTTAGAATAATTGCGTAATGTTTTTAGAATGAATATGAACCAATTGTCTTACAAATTTGGAGGTGCATTATACAAAATAGGCCTTTATAGTTAAGCTCCTATGCTTACATCCATAAGAACTACTATAAAAGCAATACCCCGAGGATTACGACCATAAGCCTACCCATAAATAGGCCATAAGCAATACAGTTTTGTGACAAATTTTATATTATTGGACTATTTTTTTACTTTTTTATGTAGGATACTGGGGAATAAGAGACTTGCAATGGACCTAGCCATAAGAGTGAGGAGGAAGGATGCACCCACCGTAAGACCCACCAAACATGCAATTATGTTCACACACTCCTCCCGGCACCATGTTTTTGAGATTAATACGATTGCTTGAGGACGAAGCACTTTAGTCAGACATGCACATTGGACTAGTCGGTATCGCAAGACCTTAGTCTTAGGGAGAAAATGATGCGAATGGTGGATTTTCAGGGGTGGAACTAGCTCTTATCCATCAAGGAGCTAGTTTACCGTCACTTCACCTTGGAGGTACTTAGCACCTGTAAGGCCGAAAGGAGTTTGGTATGATCAACGAACTAAGAGCCATCTAATTTCAGATGTTCGGTGAGCCTCAATGTTTGAGATATACACAGTTTGCTTTGTTGATGGCGCTCTATGGTATAGACTTTACCAGTGCCCCACAGTATGAGTACTTATTGATTGACCTTGGGGTCATCCAATAGCGGTCTGGAGTCATACTAACCATGAGAGAAATTACAAGCCAAGGTTAACTATGGCATCATTTTTTATCGGAGTCGGTTCACAACTACATCCATGTCATCATCGCCAAATCAATCGCCAGTCGAGTTAATAGAATGGGCATGGTGGAGTGGCATGAGCAATACTTCATGTACAGTATGACTAGGCTACCCACTAGCAAACTATATCAGTCACTAGGACCAGAATGTGCTCTTGAGCACCAATTTGACAAAGGCATACTTCATGAGGCTCGTGTAAAGCATGGGACTCATGGGGTTGCTCACTGAAGACTGGAGTGCAGTGCCTCTTAGAATAGAGACCCTCCTCTTCATTAGGATCATCATGTAGAGGGGATCTCATTACATCCTCACCCCCAACACCACTGATTAGGTAACAAATACTGGCAAGGATGGGTCCGAGGATGCCTTGGCCGACAACAATTCCTCCAATTCATCCATTCCCTCAACAACAATATTAAATACAGCTCTGAGCCCCTCATCACCTTCCCACCGACAATATGACCTCGAGATCCTGGAGGACCACAGGTAGAGGCATTGTGCCCGGATTAGCTCATCATTCCAAGTGATCAGAGAATTATAATGGTGACTCAAGGCTTGAATGATGAGACCTCGTCTAGGCCCTTGTGATGCTTACACCCCTTGTCCCTCCTCCTCCAATATCAACTCCACCTGGGACAACGCAACCCCCAACTAACTTCGTATTACGCATCAACGTAGTCCAGCCATAGTTTTATTTTATTATTTCAAGTGTGTGAGCTATTGCTGGAACCTAGACCATTTTACATTTTTTACTGTGATTGTTTTCTACTATTATTGAAACTCTTTTATTTCGAATACTGGATGTCATGTAATTATTTTTTGTTGATCTTTGATGTTTATTATTGCTTGAGGACAAGCAAACGCTTAGCTTCGGGGGAATTTGATAAGTGCCCTTATGTACATCTTTTCATGTTATTTTCTGCACTTAATTGGCATGTATTTGCTTGTTTATTTGGAAAACATACTTTATTTTATTGATTTCAGTTATGTGCAGAGCATAACAAGCATGAGGGAACCAAATAACGCCAACAGGAAGCAAATCGATGGAGAAAGAGCTTCCTTAGCATCAAAACAAAAGCACGTGTTAACTAGAACACCCTAATGCCCACTTATAGTTGTACTTACGGCTATAAGAATAAAACAAAAAAATAAACTTGGAAGCAGGCTTTTGCCCATAAGCCAAAGAATAATAGTAAGACATAAGGGCTTACAGGCAAGGCTTATGCTTGTAAACTAGGTCATAAAGGTCAAAAAAGGAGCATAAGGGTAGCACTTATGCCTATAAGGGAGGTGCACGAGGCAAAAGAGCATACGATCCAACACCTGTGTCGTAAGCTGGACCATGACACCCAAACATAAAACCTTATAGGCAAAGTTTACAGTTGTAAGTTGTCTATAAAGTTTGCATTTAATTAGTGCAGCCTTGTTAAATACCTCATTTTTAACCTTAAGGTACTCAATGCCCTGACACATTCATCTTATGTTTCCTTGCCTTCTAGCTAGTGCCACTGATTAGTTTCAGCCATTTAGCATTACTTCTTTAGTCCACGCACAATTTTTTCCGTTGTGGACTAGATAACAAGTTAAATGGTCGGTACTTGTACTTTCTAGCTCTCTGTTGGATCAAGAGTCTTGCATTCAGCACATAAGCTACAACTTGTACAATACATATGCTTGTGAAAACCCCTTCATCAACCTTTTATTTTCTTTCTATACAGGGGCCTTGAATTGCTTGAAGTTTCAAAAGACTTGGCCTTTGGATTGGAATAGATAAATCTAACAATTTCTGGAATAATCATTTATGGAAGTCACAAAATAAAAAGCACCACCATGAGACTTGCATTCATAAGGCCACAAACATCGGAATAAACCAAACCCACCACTTTCAACCTTTCATGAGATTCATGCCCCCCTAAAATTCACTCTATGTTGCTTGCCCATAAAAGATGAATTCTCAAACAAAAGAATGAGTTTCTTATTTTGCAATACCTTCATATTTTGTTTACTATGATAACCTAGTCGACTATGCTAACCGTGCACAACACCATCTCCATTTGTCGTCATCACCATACATGATAGCTTCCTTCAAGCCTTAGATCCTTTGGTGATACTCTAATCTCCTTTCAAATGCCTTAGAAAGACTGCTAAAAGTCATCTTTGCTCTTCCCCTTGCTCGGTCACTACCAAATGATTCCTTCAAAACCCTCAACAAATATTTTTATAGCTAACCCCTTATTAGCGACTTTCAGGCATAAGAATGAGGCCATAAGAACCTTGAAATGAAAGGTTGTGTGTCTAACGAGCGTCATACAGCAATAAGCTCCAATTGTAAGGTCTTTTGCTTGGGCATTATGTTCCAGCTTATAGCCATAAACATTAGACCATAAGCTTCTCTATCTGGTTCTTGCGACCTCCCTTATAACCATAACTCTTGCATGTATGTTCCACTACTTGACCAGTATGCTTTGTCTTATGAGTGCAAGCCCTGACCATGAACCCTTATGTCTAGCCCTTATATTCCTATATATGGGTTTATGCATGCCCGTAAGCTCTTCTGTCTAGTGCTTGCAGTTGTAAGTGATGGACGTAAGGGGCCGAAGGTGTCTTGTCTGGCCTATTGTCTTGTTTTGAAACCGGAGGAGCTCTTTCTTCATCAATTTGATCTAGAATTGCTTTTTGTTGGCTCCCTCATGTTTGTGGTGTTTTGTTCGTGACCGAAAATCAATAAAATAACAAGTACCATTTTTACATAAGTAATTGAATACATGTCGACTGAATGTAGAAAATATTTCCAAAATATGTGCATTCAAGCTTATCACCTTGCCTCTTTTAATAGAAACAACTAAAACCTTGGCTCCGAATCTTTGATCTTCCATTCCTTGTATCTTACATCCACAAGCTAAGGCATCACCCCTTTGTTGAGACATTTTTCTCTTAGACATCTGTGAAGAAGGCTTTTTGGTCTCCTCACTACATAATGATGAAATAACTTCATTCAACCTGAATTTATTGCCCATCGTATTCACCACTTGTGGTGACAAACATACCCCAACTAGGGGGTAAAGACTCAAGAAAGGTAAACATAAGGCCTCTTTATCAAAAGTTTCATTTAGAAGCTTCAAAGTGTCACAATGAAAAAGAACCGATTCACATACTACTAGGCTACGACACCATATCTCATTTTCAAACGAAACAACCATTTCATGGCATGCATCTTTTGATACCCCATGGTTATACAAAAGATTGCTCCAAAATGCTCCACAGCTCATGAGTGGCCTTGTATTGATAAACATCAAACAATACAGATGGTGAAAAATACGACCTAATCACCAACAAGTATTTCCAATCAAGAGACCTCCACTCTTCATCACTTATAGATGAAGGTTAAATATCCTTCCCCAGTAGTAGTAGATCCAAATCCTTATAGAAAAGGTGATCTTGCAAGAAAACTGAATGCTCCATCAATTCACATATAACAAGGCTCTAAAACAGAATGGCATATCAAAGAAAAAGTATAAGCACCATACAAAATTATCAAAGTATGTTTCATGTGAAGAATATATCAAGAAGATTTTTGGCAAATGCAATAATGACTATAGTTTTTATAAGGAAGCATTAGGCTTCCATGGTAACGGCTATGTTTGCCTTCATCCTTTGAAACATTGTGGAACATTAAACCAATAGTCAACTATTTTTTTGGTTTTTGGAAGTGCATGCTATATATTTGTAATTCTACAACTAGAAGGTGTTGCAAGCCTAGGAATGTGGTATTTGACGAAGTATCTTCATAGTGGACTTCAGAAAAGAAGATCTTACTAGACTCAGATGAATTTAAAGACAAGTTGAAATCTACTCAAATTCAGTTGAGTTCAATGTAGCTAAAAATGCAGATAACGGTGATGATGTGGAAGAAGGCATAACTTAAAGTCCTTAGCAAAATGGTGTGCATCCACATATGACCAAAGGAAGAAGCATAAGTACTAATTCAACTTATAGGATTAACAACAATTAGACAATCAGATCTGAAATATGTCGATACCATTATAGTAGAATAAGTACATATGAAACAACTAGAGATATTTGAGGAGGCATTTCAAAATCTGAAGTGGACTAAAGCTATGGAAGAGGACATTGTTGCATTAGAATGAAATCAGACTTGGGAGCCCATGCCAAAGCAAGAGATGTGAAACCATTTCAAATTGGTTTGCAAATAAAACATTAACTAGATCAATCAATAGAGAGATGCAAAGCCCATTTGGAAGCTTGTAGGTTTACTCAACAATATGAAATAGATTATGATGAAATGTTTAGTCTAGTTCTAAAGCTTAAAGTTATGCAGGCCTTACTACACTTGCTATTAGCAAAGATTAGAACTTATGACAAATGGATGTAAAGAATACATTTCTAAATTACGAGTTACATCAATAGAACTACATAAAACAACCAATTGTTTTTGGAATCAAGATCATCTAAATATGTGTGTAAGTTACTAAAGGCACCATATGAATTAAAACAAGCACTAAGGTCTTGGCATGATAAGAATTCTGAATTTCTATCATTAAATGGTTATTCAAAAACTCCTATAGATTCTAAAATGAATGAAAATTAATTAGTTCATTTTTAGATAAACAAACATGGATAGCTCAAGCACTTTCGTGATCTAATGTCTGACCATCTATTTGGGGCGATGGGTTGTAGAGAACTTTAGTTGAACACCCTGCAACCTGAAAAGTTCCTTCCAAAAGCTATTGAGAAATACTGGGTCTCGGTCAGTGACAATGGATTTGGGAAGGTCATGACGTCTGTAGATATAATCTACGAACAACCGGGCAACAATTAGAGCTGTGTAGCGATGAGATAGAGTAATGAAATGTGCATAATTGGTTAACTAGTCCACCACCACCAGAATGGTGTTTTCCATGTGAGATTTTGGCAAGCTCCCCACAAAATCCATGCTTAAATCCTCCCATATGCCAGTAGGTATAGGGAAAGGTTGCAGCAATCCTGATGGTGTTGAATGCTCATTTTTACATCTCTGGCAGGTCTCACACTCTCTGATATAATTCTTCACATCCTTGCTCAATATTGTCCCGTAAAAACAATCACAAATTCTTCTCTCGGTGACTTCCACTCCTGAGTGACCCCCATCACAACCTGTCATGGAATTCCTTGATAATTAGCCTCTTTAATTCCTCGTCTTCCCACAACTAATTTCCCTTTTCTCTTACTTTGCCCATGAGCCATCAAGCATTCTTCACTTTTCATAATCCATATAAATTCCTTTTGTGTATTTTTGGTTTCATGTTTCTTTCAGATTATCACATTGTGCTCACTTGATAATGGCACTTGCGGTTGACATCTTATCTAGCAAATTGGCAAACCAAAAAAAGAATAGAACAATCTTCAAAGAACCAAAACATTAAATATGTCGATGCTTCATTAACAATGAAAATAGACGTCATTAACAATCCAAGAAAAAAAAGTAATTACAACAATCTTCAAAGAAACAAAACATTTGTTATAGTGCTTGAATCAATAGCAATGAAGATAAAATTTATTAATAACCCAAAAAATTACAAGAACAATCTTCAAAGAAGCAAAACATTAAACATGTTGATGCTACATTAACAATTAAGATAGACCTCACTAACAATCCAAGGAAAAAAATAATTACGACAATCTTCAAAGAAACAAAATATTAAGTTTGTTGATAATGTAATAGTAGACAATAACAACTTCATTAGCAAGCTAAACAGTGATATCAAATGCAAAACCAAACTCATATTTGAACTTTTATAATGGTGCTTCCAAAGTGTACCCACGTGATATATAGTCATGCCACATATCATCTTTAATTTTCTCACAAAGTTCCATTTCTTGAGCCTGTGCTTCACCTCATTCACCCAATGTGTTAGGCCTCCCATATACAGGTACTTCGTCTTTGTAAGCATTTGTAGAGGCAGTGAATGTTGTGAATTGTAGGCTCCTTGCCTCTTGCATGGTTGCCAATAATGTGGAAAATCACATGCACACTTTGAATTTAAAAAGTATCAAGACATCAAAAAGCTTATGAATCTCAACAGCGTTGGTTGGAATGACACAAAAAATTGTTTGTGCTTGAGGATGAGACTTATTGTGGATAATTTGAGGTATATGCGTTTTACTTATTTATTACTTACTTCAATATGTTTGACACTATCAATTGAAAAAATGTTTTTAAAATTTTAATGTGTCATTTTCCACAAGGACAATCGGAAGCCAAGGAGTATTTAAACAAGCCTATACACTTTTTTGATGAGTTGTGTTTGGTTGATGGGGATGACCATGCCAATGATGATCATGCACTGACCATCTACCACCAAGAAACCAAAGTCATGAAACACTAAGTTTGCGTTGGTACATGGGAAAGTACCTAACTTTTCTTGAGAAGTAACACAATGAATCCTTTTAACATGTTTGGTAGATTTTTTTTGTTAGAAAGTAGCATTGCCATGGGAGAGTTGTTTCACCAAAATGAGAAAAAATGATGCCCTCACTACATGGTGGGAAAGTTGGGTTCCCATTGGATAGGAAAGTGAGCTTATTTTCTGGACCAAAATATCCTTAACCATTTTCTAAAATTAGTTTTCCACTCTCTAGAGTTTCCTCAAAGACAAATGTCTTTATCGCCGTGGCCTCCATCGATTCTCCAGGAAACCCACAACACCTTCATCACCCGAGCCTCCATCGCTTCTCCTGACATCTCCATCACCGTCGTTTCAACAACTAAAACAATTGATTAAGTTAATAAATTATTTTATTAAATTTAAAAAGATTTTTTTGAAAACATTTTATACATTTTAAAAAAAATTTAATATTATATTAATGTTAAAAATGATTGATATGTTGTTGATAAAGTATAATAACATAAGGGTATTTATGTCATTAAACCAAAAGATTATCAAGAATATATATTTTAATATCACATACCGAAATATTACTTTCCCATCAATTTAATCAAAATTTCTAATACATACCAAAAAAAGGATGTTATTTTGTCAGAAATTACTTTGTTATTAATTAATTTCTATTAATAAAATTTTATCATACCATTCCCATAGTAAAGCACCAACCTCAACCTAAGGTCATTTGCTAGAAAGACCATTGATAGGGCTAGTCGCGCATCAAGGATCAATGGTGAAAACGTTGCAGGAGAAAACATTGGGAAAAAGCTATGTAAGTTCATGGCGTTAATTAAAGAGTCCAATAGAAAGACATGGAAAGAAACTCTCCGATGCTTTGTGGGACATTGAGTTATAATGATGATGACATGGAAATGGTCTTCGAGAGGTTAATTGTCAAGAAAAAATTAGCCAACAACTTTTAATTGAGGAAGCCATCTCTTCAGAAAAGATGGCTAGACAATTTTATTGCTTCAATGAGAGACTCTAGTACATGAGGAGGTCATGATACTAGGTATGTATTTTTTATTTTTAATCATGTAAGTCAAATTGCAATTTACGTACTTAATGAATTATCTATTGTCTTTGTCAATGCATATTATAATGAGCTTTTTTCCACAAATGAGTAGGTTGTTCTTTGGTTTGATGGTAGACGTCAATCTTTTATGCTAAACAAATTAAATCTTATCCAAGACAATTATTGTTTCGTTATGTTATGATCATGTATTTACATAAGTGTTGAATGGATTTTATGTTCTACATTATTAAGCTTTTTGTATGGATTGTGTGGTGAACCAAGAGGCATCCTTTACTTAAATGGACTTGGTAATGAGCATTCTTCAAAAAAGTAATTTAATTATGCTGTCATGAATCAAGAATTACCTTCATTGTCTTTGTGCAACCTTGATGTGCAAGAATGTTAACCTTGATCTGCAACAATTTAATAGTCTTTGTCAAACATGGATTTCGTATTTTATACTAACATCAAGGTTGTTGCATTTGTAGTTGCAATTGTAGCTTGAACCAAAATTTATATTATCAAAAAACAACTTCATAAATTATCTAATACTTCAATAGCTATATACTGAAGTTGGGATTAAAGTTGTAAAAAAGCCCATATTAATTGAAAATTTATTTATTTTTAATTAAAAAAGAAAAATATCAAAATTAAATTTGACGATGAAAACATAAATTTGTCTACTAAAAAGT
The DNA here is from genome assembly GCA_902712375.1 of Dioscorea dumetorum. Lineage (NCBI taxonomy): Eukaryota > Viridiplantae > Streptophyta > Magnoliopsida > Dioscoreales > Dioscoreaceae > Dioscorea > Dioscorea dumetorum. Next base: position 52,905 of record CACTHL010000556.1, on the reverse strand, counting down.
TAAAATTTAAAATATAAAACTTAAATAAAATTTTATTAAAATGAAAATATTTGAATTTGAAGAAATATTTATATTTTTGGATTAAAAAGTACAAAAACGTTGTTTAAATTTAAAATATTTGAATTTGTATATATATTTAACCCGGTGGATTAAAAAGCTAAAATTAAATATAAAACGTAAAAAAAATTAAATTACAAATATTTGAATTTGTAAAAAAATTTAGATTATTAGTCTTTTTTTAGTGATAATTCTATTAAAAAAAAGTATTTTTTGGCACTTTGCCCACTTTTGTCGAAAGGACATGTTATTGAAGTTCTTGCAAAATTAACACCACAAAAAGTGATAAAGTAATCTCTTAAAAAAAAGCACTTCTTACGAAAATAAACAATGAAATTATAGAGAAAGGAGTCCCTAGTCTTCAGATAAGGCCTATGTACAGAAATATCATACAGTGGTGAAAACGAGGGACGACACCCTAGTTTTCCTACATTGATCTAAAGTACTGTTGCTACAGTAAAATTGCTTCGATGCTGCTACACTACAGACACTTTAGTACTTGCATAACAACAAAGACAAACTTTCGGAGTAGTTCAGAAATATTTCAGTCTTCCATCATGTTATCGATATTGGTATCCTGTGTCGGTGACCAAGTGTCTCCACCTGGAGTAAAATTTAAAGGTAGGATGTTATCCAAATAATCTATGAAGGCTCTTGCATTGACATCTTTCAAATGTTGTTGCGTTACTGGGTCGTTACGGATGATACTCTCAAATGGTATATGAATTGCTGAGCATTCCTATTGAATGTAGACCTTCATGCCTCTTTCTTCCATTACCATCTGGTTTGTGGGCTTTGGGGGAGTTATCAAGAAAGAGAAAGCCCTCCATAAAAGCATATGCTCTTCTATAGGAGCATCAAGTGTATTGTCTTGAAAATCATACTATTCAATTCTGTCCATCAACGGGAATGTTTGCCTAGCTACTTCTATTTGGATCATGTGTTTGGCATCATCAGAATATCCTGTTTTATAACACGGCAAAATGGAACACACGGTAGAATGGAACTTATTGTCATGGTAATTGTCACTAGAGTCTTAACCTTCTGGAATAACTTATGCAAGATGTATGACAACCTCTATTGATTTCTGAAGTAGTTTACTTGTACTAGTTTTGTGAGTACCACTTTTGATAAAAGCCATACCTGAATAAGCTTTTCGAAGTAAGTTTGTGTCCATGAATTTGTGGTCTTCCCAAATTGGGAGATTTAACAATGCCTTGAAGACTTTAAAGTCTTTATAGCAGTAATAGGACTGATGTTTGTGTGATGGCTCTTGATATGATTCTAACATTAGACAAAAGCCTCCGATTATATTAAAGAAAGTATTAAGGATTGAATATAAAGATTTTCTGAAGACCCAGGAAGTGTTCAAAGAATTATCTAGGGAGGATCACATAAGCGGAGGCTTTGGTCTAATGTTAGAATCATATCAAGAGCCAGCACAAAAAAATTAGTTTAATTTCTACTATAAAGGCTCTACAGTCTTCAAAGCAGTGTTAAATCTGTCAATTTGGGAAGACTAGGAAATTCATGGACACAAACTTACCCTGGAAAGCTTATTCAGGTATGCCTACTATCAATAAAGTACTTTTTTTCTAGCCTTCGCTCTTCCCTATCCTCTTTCCTCTGAAACTCTGATCTAAACCTTTACTTCACCAAGGTCACTCCAGCAAGACGTATCTTTTTAACGAAAGATAGTGAAGCTTGCCGGTGATTACTAACTCTTCCTATTTACTTGTGATAGTGGGGTTTGTTGTTGAGTTGTTGATTGAGGAAGAAGGTTTCCTTTTCTATTGGTGGTGTGTATTTATAGAAGGCTCATTAATTATGTTAAGCACATCATTGATTTATTGCTCAAGCACATCAAGAGTGTTGCAAGCCTTCATTATTAAGTAAACTTCTCTATTGTGTTACATCTTCTATTTCTCTTTTTATAAAGTTTATTTAGTGTAGTGCTACTTTGATTCCCTCTTGTGTTCCGCATGTTTTTGTGTATTTTTTAGTTTTTATTGTGCTTTTTTATTTTTTTATTTTTAGTATATCCTTATGTTGGCTTTTTTTTTTGTTTTTGTTTGTTTTACTTTATATTGTTTTCAAAGTTCAAAAGTGAGTTTTTTTTAATATTGTAAAATTTTTATTTAATGACAAAGTTATGTATTTAAGGTGTTATTTATCAAAATAAACAAGAATTTTAAAACCGGTAAAACAAAACAAGGTTTTGATTTTATTTGTGGAAAACAGTAAAAGTTTACCATTTTCCGTGTAACGCTGTAAACCTTATACCGTTTTCATCTTTTATATTTTTTTTAACTTTTTATAATCAGCTTTATTCATATGGCATTATAACTTTATTCATATTATAATTTTTGTTAAATTTTTATGGTTAATATAATTTGTTTTATAGTTTAAGTTTTGTGAAAAGTTTTACACTTTAGTCCTTAAACATTCTCAATTTTAAATTGTTTTCCACAACTCTATATAAATCTCCCCTTATCTTACTAACACTTATTATGACTTCCCTCTTCTCTTCTCTCTTCTCCTTTTTCCTCCTATTTTAACTTTCATTTCTAAATGACATTATTAAGAAATCAAAATGAAAACATTTCATCAATTTTATGAGACAAAGTATTTATTTAATAAATATTTAATGTAATTATTTTAGACAAACATTATGAAAAAATCAAAATCACCACAATATTATACTTCAAATGGTTGAAAATAATTATATATATTATAAGAAGACTACAACAATCACATATTAAGAACGACTACTTGGACCAGGTATATTAGGACAATTCCAACGACTATGACCAGCATTTTGACATAAACCACAACTCTTTGCCTGGCAACCCATTTAGAGGTCTTTGCATTGTAATGTCAAGACATAAACATGAACCGTTATACGGGTTCCAGTATCCCTCATTAGACAGTGCCTGAAACTCTTTAAGATATACGTTAAAAATAGTCTCAAGTCTGTAAATGTTGCCAACTTAGATGAATGGAAGCACACGCTACAATAATATCGTGACAAGGGAAATTAAGTGTTTAAAACTCCTCAAAGTCGCACTATCATGCCCTCATATTAATGTGGTAATTACTAGCCACACCGCCATGCTATGGTGTAGCCATTTCCTCTACCATGAATTTTCTTCACGATCAATGTGACAAATATAAATGCTACCTGTTGATTGTCAATTTTCTTGAATTATCTTCATTAGTGGTTCTGAGAACATTTTACATAATGTAATATGAGCTTGTGCTTGTAGACCCTTCCTCAGAAATAACTCAACTAGTCGAAAATATGTTAATTTAACTAAAGATGTTATAGGAAAATTCTTTATTCCCTTTAATGCTGAATTAATACATTCAGCAAGGCTGGTAGTCATATGTCCATACCTTCAACCTTCATTATCAAAAGCTTGAGCCTACTCTTTTCATGGTATATTGTCCAACCACCTTGTTGCCTCGACATCGTATTCCCATACAAAGCAGTACCAATAGTTAAAATCATTAGTAGTTCTCAAATATCCTATGTTAATCACAAAAAGAAAGTAAGGCAACAAAAAATAATAATAATAACATTATACATTCAAAACATACACACACTTAAATTTTGTAACTTACTGACATTAACAATGATTCGTTGCATTTCATTATTTTTGGGACGAGGTATAAAGTTTATAGAGATATTTCTAATGCAATAAATATGGTAAGCATGAGGAGGATTCATCCACTAACCAATTTCTTGGAATGGTCCTTTAACAACCTCGTGACGATAAAAAAAAATCATATTTCTTCTCGTGGTGTCACATGCATGGGTAAATACTCCAAGAAAAGCCACCATGTATCTAAGGTCTCTCCTTCTACAATGGCAAATGTGATTGGAAAGATGTTTTCATTACAATCCTAAGTGACTGCCATCAACAAAATCCCATTATACATTATATTTTCCATAAAGAGATCTAGGGATAATTCTCTTAAGATGATTGATCAAGATGTCAAGTTAGTATAATTAATCTAATTACTTGATTTGTTATTATTATATAAGTCTACTGCTTTTATTAAATGAAAATTTTTTTATAGGAAAGAAGTATGAAGAATAAGAAAAATAAGGAGAAGCTCTTAATGCCGCCATACACAGGAACCAAAAGTTATGAACTACTAAGACACCAAATGGTGTGAACAACATTGACAATACTTTAATTTGTTTATTGAGTTGATACTAAATAAAGTTATGATTCATATAGATTTTATTATAATATTGTTATAATATTGGAGATTTTTCATAGCATTAATAGAATTTTTGTTTTAGTATATTGTGTTATTTTTTTATTGTAAAATCTCTCTTATAGAAAAAAAAAAAAGGAAACATACCTTCTTGTGTTGAACTTTGAATTGAATCTCAAAAAAGAAAGAGTGACAAAGAAATTGATTCTTTTTTACAAGAAGTCATCGTGAATATTACCTTTTGTACTAATTTTCTACTAGTATCTTTTTTCTATATATTATAATATAGAATAACTAGTTAATTGTTATCTCAAGATAATTATAGGTACAATTTGATCAATTGAAGAAATAATAAGAAGAAAGTCAAATTTCATTAGATAATGAACAAATTTTTCAAGAAGTACTTGGACCTGAAAAAATGGTTTTGTACGAGCAAATGAGCTGTGTAAAAATATAACAAAATATTTTGGTGTTATACTATCAAAAATTGAGCTCATGAAATAAGTGAAAGCAACTAAAACAGAAGCAAGTGAGTAAGCTAAAATGGCTAAAGGGAAGTAAATGCAAGAGTAGAGGTAATTGGAGAAGCAAATGGATGAAAAAATAGCAAATATGAATAGAGATTGGGAAGAAAAAAATTAAAATACTATTTCATCTGTTGTAAATATTTTGTTGTTGGAGCAGCAGCAAGAATAGGATGACTAAGGTGTGCAAATGCACTGTCCTTAAGAACAAATTCGCCTCTTTTTTTTAGTGAGATAGGAAATACAGATGGTGTTGTTCTCCCAGGATACAGTCGGGTTCTCTGGTCGCGCACCAAAACAAAGAATTAAAGAGTGCTTAGAAATGGAATTGATCTTTAATTACAAACTGGTTCAATTATAAATGGTGGATAGTCGCTAAGGAGGAGGGGCACGAAGACAAAAAGGCTCAAAATAACGGGCGGTTTTTGAAGAACCGTGAATAAATTCAAGGCGAAGAGGCACGGCGAAACAAGAAAAGCCGTTCGCGGAAAGGGTAGAAAGCCGCAAAAAATTAAACCAGATGAAAGGGGTAAAAAACCAATTGCGTGACTGCACCAATAAATCTGTTGCATTCGTGTCCGCATCATGCAATGTGGTACTAAACTTTAGTGGGAATGTTTTGAAACAAATATGAGCCTAATGTATATGGGCCTCTAACAATCGCCCCCCCCCCAACCCATTTCAAAATATTCAGACAGTAGAAAAGAAACGGAACATATGAAGGTAATGCATCAGAGCTAGTGCCTTGTGGGCTATGAACTAATTCTTAGAATATATAAGAAATTACTCATAGGAACTTGGTGAAATAAAATTTCTATGAACCATCATTCCTTGTTGTAAATCAATCGTCTCATAAATCACATTATCTTTATTGAAATCTGAGCAACTCTAATCGGGTTGGCACCTCTCGGCCATGCGCCAAATGCTTGGAATTCATAAGTGCTCCTGAAAAACGTCCCTGAGTTTTTCATAGAAAGCGGCCCCACTTTCAGATTTATATAGGTGAATCCATCAGTTGTAAAATTGCAATTAAATACACCATTCAAAGTTGTACTATGGAATTCATTAAGAATCAAATTCATCCTTTGTACATTGCAATTACACTATACACCATAGGAAGGAATAAGAAATAGATAGTGTATCTCCAAACAACCAATGACTTGTTTTTACCCATATGAACCTATTTCTTGGATTTACCAATTACACAGGTTGGGTTACCATCATTGTTGAATTTTGTTATAAGCAACAATCCCATTCCCCTCAATGTCTATCATACCAGTTTTCTACCTAGTGCTTTAGTTAAAGGATCAGCCAGATTTACTTATGATCTTATATAGTTTAGTGGTATCACTTCATCTTCAAGCAATTGCCTCACAATATTATGTCTTAGACGTATATGCCTACTCTTGCCATTATATGATTTATTCCTGACCCTATATATAGCAGCCATGCTATCAAAATGAATAGAAATTGAAAGAGCTGGTTTCATCCAACGGGGAACATCGGCAAGAATGTTCCTAATCGATTCTGCTTCAATACCTGTTTTCTCAAGTGCCACAAATTCGGCCTCCATTGTTGATTTTGCTGTACAAGTTTGTTTTGAAGACTTCCATGACACTTCAATCCCTCCTAAAGTGAAAATGAATCCACTTGTTGACTTTGTTTCATCTGAATCTGAAATCCAGTTAGCATCACTATACCCTTCAAATACTGCCGGAAAACCAGAATGCTTTAGTCCAAAATCAATAGTTCCTTTTAAATATTTAATATCCTGATCAAGGCAATCCAAATATCCTGATCAATCTGCAAACTGCATAAGCAATGTCAAGACGAGTACAGTTCATCAAATACATTAAGCTACCAATCACTTATGCGTTTTCTTTTAGAGATATACTAACCCCTTTATTCATTCTTAAATGAAAAGAACTATCATATAGGGTTGAGACAGGTTTGCAATTAAATTGATTAAATTTCTTTAATACTTTTTCAACATAATTTTCTTGTGAAAGCATTATTCCATCATCTGATTTAGAAATTTTAATTCCAAGAATAAAATATGCTTCACGCATGTCCTTCATATCAAATTTAGATGAAAGAAAATTCTTTGTCTCAACTACTATTTCTAGAGAAGTACCAAATATAAGCATGTCATCTACATATAAACAAATTATAACACCCATATTATGAGAAAATTTGCTGTAGATACATTTATCATATTCATTTATAAAATAACCATTGAAAAGTAAAACATGATTAAATTTTTCATGCCATTGTTTTGATGCTTGTTTGAGCCCATATAAAGATTTCATAAGTTTGCATACCTTATGCTTGTTGTTAGAAATCAGATACCCTTCGGGTTGATCCATATAAATTTCTTCTTTGAGATCTCCATTTAGAAAAGTTGTCTTAACATCCATTTGATGAATAATTAAATTGTTAATAGCATCGAATGCAATTAAAATTAGAATGGAAGAAATTTCAGTAACAGGAGCATAAGTATCAAAGTAGTCAATGTGTTTCTTTTGAGAATATAATTTAGCTACTAATCTAGCTTTATATTTATCAATAGACCCATCAGGTTTAAGTTTTTTCTTAAAAATCCATTTGCAACTTATAGTTTTTGAACCAGGTGGTAGGTCTACTAATTCCCAAGTATGATTAGATAAAATTAATTCTAATTCACTATTAATAGCTTCTTTCCAAAACACAGCATCAAGAGAGGTGATAACTTGAGAATAAGATTGAGGATCATCCTCCACAAGAAATGTAATGAAGTCATTTCCAAAACTATATTCTTTTCTTGTCCTTTTACTTCTTCTTAATTCAAATTCAGAATTATCAATGTTCGCAGAATCAGTATTAGGAGAAATATATGGTGAATGTGCAATGCTACCAACATGTGATTTCAAAGGAAAAATATGTTCGAAAAAATATGCATTTTTAGACTCCACAATAGTATTGGGTTACATAATGTCACTCTTGACAACCATGAATCTATATGCAGCACTATTCAAAGCATATCCAATTAACATACAATCAAAAGGTTTGGGACCAATTTTCCTCTTTTTAGAATCAAGTAATAAAACTTTTGCTAAGCAACCCCAAACCTTAAGATATTTTCAATTAGGTGCATATCCTTTCTGCAATTCAAAAGAAGTTTTACCAGTTTTCTTAAAAAGAATTCTATTTTGAATATGACAAGCTCATAAAATGGCTTCTTCCCATAAATTATTAGGAGGAATGAACTAATTAACATGGCATTCATCATATCCTTAACCCCTTGTTTGGTTCAAAGGGGGAGTTACGGGGAGAGGAATGAGGGGGAGTTAGGAGGGGAGGAGGATGGAGAGTTTGTGAAAATATTATGTTTGGTTCATTGGAGGGGTGAGGAGGGGTAATATAAATTTTTTGTTTGGTTAGATGGAGGAGTGAGAGGGAGTATAATGTATATTGACCAATTTGCCCTTTTTAAAATTATTTTTCATAATTAAATTTAAATAAGAAATATGTTCTACCTCAAACAAATTAAGTTGCAAATTGACGTGATTAGAATAATATTATTCTAAGCTACTGTTACAAGTTAATCTATATATATGTAATAAGACCAGAAGCCTAACTAAGCTGAACAAACAATCTCCAAGTTAGGGTTATAAAAAAGATATTCATGTAATATATTTGGTATATAAGGGCATTATGGGAAAAAATAAAAATAAAAAAACCCACTCCTCCAAAAGACCCCGATTTGGAGGAGTGGGGTGTGGGGGTTTTGGGGGGGTGCATCACCCCTCCAAACTCCTCCCCCTCCTTCAAGATCCTCCAACCAAACAAGCTTCAATCCTCCAAACTCTCTCTTACCCCTCTAAACTCCCCCAACGAAACAAGGGGTAAAAGTCCTATTTTTCCTTTCAGCTATTCCATTAGAAGCAGGAGAGTAGGGAGGAGTTGTCTCATGTATTATACCATGGTTTTCACAAAAGTCTTTCAAAATATTATCTTCATATTCTCCACCTCTATCTGATCTAAGTCTTTTGATTTTCTTATTTAGTTGATTCTCAACTTCATTTTTATATTTTATAAACATTTCACATGCTTCATCTTTTGATCTAAGCAAGTATAAAACAATATATCTAGAGTAATCATCAACAAAAGTAAAATAATATTTCTTACCTCCTCTAGTCATAGAATGTTTTAAAACACCTAAATCAGAATGAATTAAACCGAACAATTCAGATCCCTTTCAATTGTCTTACAACCTTTTTTGGTAGATTTAGATTCTACACAAATTTCACATTTATCAATTTTATTAGAATCTGTCATGTTATGAATCAAGCCTAGTTCTTTCATTTTCTTGATGTATGAAAAATTCACATGTCCCAATCTATCATGCCATTAATCAATTGAATTCACCATGTAAGTAGAAGAGGATGCTTTATTTCCATTGTTAACATTAAGTACATTGAGAATAAATAAACCTTGGCTACAATACCCCTTTCCGATGAAAATTCCATTTTTAGACATTATTAGTTTATCTAACTCAAAGGCGACTTTTACCCCAGCCTTTCCAAGTAGTGAGACAGATAATAGATTAACACAAAGATCACGGGCATGCAACACATCATTCAAAAATAAAGTTTTTCCTTATGTAAGTTTTAGAAGTACCTTCTCTTTCCCAAGAACTGGAGAAGGAGATGAATCTCCCATGAATACTGTTCCTCACCTTTCTCTAAAAGAATGTAGGATTGGAAAGCATTCCTATCTGCAAAAATATGCCTCGTGGCTCCAGAATCTACGATCCAATCTTTTGCATCCACCACCATAAGTGCTTGAGAGACAACAGCTGCTACGAGTTCATCATTGCCTCCTTCAATTATGTTGAATTTAGGAATTGTCTCCTTTGGTTCTTTCTTGTAGTGACAGTGAGATGCATAATGCTCTGATTTACCACAAACATAACACGCACCTTTTTTTTTTGTTTGAAAATTCTGATTAAATTTAAAGCCGTCCTTCTTATGTCCGTTCAATCTTTGTGCAGAGCCTTTGAATTTATTTCTGGTTCCTTTGAATTTCTTGGGATTCCTATTGGAATTCTGACTTTTGTTTGATCCTGCTTCAATAAGATTCACCTTGGATGAGAATTCTTTGATCTCGTCTGCATTATCCCTTTGATGGTTCTTCTCTTCAATTCGGATGCGTACAATGATGACTTCAAGAGTCATGAGTTTCCTTTTATGCTTCAAGTTGTTTTTGTAGTGTTTCCAAGATTCAGGTAGACGTTCAATAAGGAAGCCGGCAATGAATGCATCAGGTAAGATGATTTCTTCATTATTGAGATCATTAACCAGAACATGATAATCATGAATTTGGGAAGATACATCCTTATCTTCAGTCATTTGGAAATCAGAGAAATTTCCAATTGCATATTTTTGATTCCCGGCATCTTCAACTACGTATTTCTTATGCAATGAATCCCAGATTTCTTTTGTTGTTTTGAGATCGCTGTAGATGTCATACAGTTCATTTGAGAGTGTGTTGAATATGGTATAATGACAAATTTTGTGTCCTTTCTCCCAGATTGGCAAGGTTTCGGCATAGCCTTCTGATGTTGCCTCCAGCTTTGCTTCAGTCAGAATATGTGCGAGGTTAAACATGTCGAGCGCAGAGTATACCTTTTGCTGCCGTGAATTGGTCAATCTTTGAGATGTCAAGAAGTGACATAGTGGTGGTCATCGCGTTCACCAGAACAGAGAATTAACGAGTGCTCAGAGAAGGAATTGATCTTTAATTACAAACGTTTTCAGTTATAAATGGTGGATAGTCGCTAAGGTGGAGGGGCACGAAGACAAAAAGGCTCAATAACTATGGTGCATTTGTGTCCGCATCATGCGCCTACGTGAGTTTAGAATCTTTAAGCTAAATTTCTGATCCAAACCCAGAAATTTGCACCCCTGTGCCTGCGCATAAGAGAGCATAACCGCTAAAGCAAGTTAAAGGATAAAGAATAGTACTATATATAAAGTGGGTGAAGTTCTTGTAAATAGGCAATGTGGTACTAAACTTTAGTGGGAATGTTTTGGAACAGATATGAGCCTAATGTATATGGGCCTCTAACATCATCTCCATGCTCCACAAAAGCAAGAGTAGCCATCTGATTTTTACAACTTTAGATTTTATGAATGTTATTAATATTAGTGATGAAAACTCCTTTTGTAATAATTATTTTATGTGTCATATTTCCATAATTTATTGTTTTAATTAATTAGTTTCATTTTTCTTTTGGTTATTTTTTCTTTAATTCTTTTTATTTCAAAATTTGCACTTAATAGCTTTTAATTCATTAACATTTCTTTATGTTTAAAACTTAAAAAAAGTAAATTTTACTGCAAAAATATCTAATTTGTGAAAATAATTTTAATATTTAGATATGGATTTATATAGTTTGCAGCTAAAAAATATAAGCTAATTGCTATGATATGTTTATTCCGAAGCAAACAATTTTTACTACAAACTGTATTATTATAGCAAAATAGTTCACTATATTGTTAAAAAGCTACTTCAAAAAAATTAAGTGAATATTTTTGTTTCAAGCCTACTATTTCATAGCAAACTATTTTAATGTATAGTTATAATTAATTTGTTTCGATGCTAAAGAACTATTCTATTAGCCACATTATAATAACTATAGCAAATTAATATTTCTACAAACATATAAAATTTATAGATGAATATAAAACTATTTATGACGATAGTTTCACTGTGGCAAGTAAATTAACTTTTTGGCCACATAGTTCTTTTGTTGCAACCAAAATCAATTTTTCTATATATATCAATAAAATGTAGCTAAAGCAATTAATTATTTGCTACCACGTAATATTTTTGTGGAAAAATATTTCAAACTTTTAGACATGCAAAAATAAAAGTGGTAGCAAAATATATTACTTCTTAGCTACAAAAGTCATAAAATATATAGTTATCAGTTAGCTATGGCATTTCTTGCTACGAAATTTATTTTCAAAACTAAAGTGTTTAGCTACATAATTTTGTACTTTTTGCTATTGTTTTTTCTAAAACTGTAAAGTCAGAATGTTGTAATGGCATTATTATATAAATCCGCACATTTAATTTAGATAATTAGAATGTTACCCACGCTTTATTTTGATCACTACAATTAAATCATGTAAATTAAATATAATAATGTATACACAATTATTGATGATATTTGTGTATGTCTACACGACTTTATGAATATATATATCCTAATTTCCCTACATAATACATAGTCCACAACCCAACAATCTCCCACTTTGACTACACAATCATGCACCTTTGGGTATTCAAGATTGTATATAAGTTACCATCACTAACTAAACTGTGCATGTAACTAAAAAAATCATCTAAATCAATCTCATCCATCAACCGCTTGTCTATACATGCAATAAAGGGGCAATTGTGGCTAGTACAATACAACTAAACCCACAATAATCACATGCATAAACTTAACCAACGACATAGATCAAGTGTGGATGTGTAGCATGGAAATCCTAAGCCACTATGATCTATACTTGTCTATTTCCAAATAGTCCAACTTTAAAAAACTTTATGAATATATAGTTCAAAGCATTCACAAAATTTATCCAAAAATTGTCATGCAATTAACTTAGTATTAAGCTAAGTAAAACTAAGTTTAAACTCCCACTAAATACAAGCATCTCTAATAACGACACTCATGCAAGCATCATGCTCATGAAAAACTTTAGAGTCCAATGTCAGTGGATCCACAACCTTGGAGTTTGTCCCTATAAGCTCAATGCTCACCAAACTACTCTTAACTTTTTCTTTTGTTCTAAGAGCTTGAAGAAGAAAATGCCAAATTAGTATTCTCAAATTTAGATGAATGGAGCCTTGATCAGTTAAAGTTGCAGGGCATGCTCTCTTAGGTAGTGTTTGGAAGCCGAGATATCTTGGGATAGGGATGAGATATCCAGGACCAGGTTGTTTGGTTTCTGGATGGGCCTGGATGGGGATGGCCCCCATCCATGAAAATTGGATGAGTGGCGTCCCACCGATTCGGTGGGACGCCGGTCATCCCATTATTTAAATCAAATACTTACTTAAAATATTTAAAATAAATTTCTCTAATCATCCACTATAATTAAATTTAATTAAACAATTTGAAAATATTTTTAAAAATTATTTATTAAATCCTATCCTTATTATTAAATCTCTCCAACCAAACACTTAAACATGGATATTCCCATCCACGAATATTTTATCCATGGATATCCTCCATCCATGGAATATAATATCCCACTATCCAAACACTACCTTAATGCATAGTCTAAATCCATACATCTCAAAACAAGTATCACCTTATTTTTTCAAGTCTTGAAGTTATAAAGCTATTGAGTGTAGCAAACACATTATCAACACTCATGATGTCAACTGTACAGAGAGCAATAATCAATAATTAGCTCACAGTTAAATAGTCAAAAGTATAATAATCAAACATACAACTAACAATACCCCATCTTCAAGTTAATCAAGTGACATCAAATTTAGTCTTTGAACAAAGACTCATGTCACCAATGATCAACTTGTTGTAGTAATCAAGTTTTACAGTAAGATCCAGTCAAATACAAAGCCTTCCTTTAGGCCGACGAAATACTATTTAGATGTTTCAAACTCTTTTAATAGGAAAAAAACTTTTTTTTCTTTACTCTTCATTTTTCCTTGCAAACATTTGTCATTACATGGAATATGTTTTCATATCCTTTTTAGTTATTTTGACAACTAACAGAATTAATTAAACATATTTTCACCCATCTTTTCAATATATATAATAGTGGTTTTAATTCAACTGAAAATTGTTTGTTTATCCCTTAAATCACATTATATAAAGAAAAAGTAACAAGAGATCCCTTAATTACTTCCAATTTAATTAAAAAATCTTTCATATTTTTAAGATCTCTAAAAAGTCCTTATATTTTAAATAATTTATTTTAAATTCAAATATTTACAAAATTGTCAAATTATCCCTACTCTTGTTCATTGGTTGCTAGCAGAGGACCAGAAGGATGGCAAGCTTGCATATGTGCTTATGGGCTGGGGTGATGAAGACAATTTCACCCCGTTCAACTCATCTATGGCCAAGCACAAGATAAGCGAGCTTCAATGCCGATAACGTAAAGAGCATTTTTACTATTATAAACAATCACCAATACATTAAAGATCAAGTCAACGGCCTTTAGATCAACTGGTCCTTGGGTCCCCAGTGAGGATGCCTCGCAAGTGAAGAGCTCGAATTCACGGAATGAGGGTGCACGTCTGAGGACTATAAGCACGAATAGAGGCGTACGCACGCCTTTCTCTTAGTTTAGCAGACCCATTAATGATATGCTCTTATAAAAAAAAGACATTAAAATAAAAAAAAATTAAGTGTAAGACTACAAGAATATAAAATAATATTAAAGGGAGTAACCATAAAAATATCAAACTTCTAGAATATTTGATTGATCCAGCTCATTCCATAAAAGTAAAGTGTTTGGAAGTGGTGAAAAAAAAAATAAATAAAACCAGTAAAAATTAAGAGATGATGGCGAAATGGGTGATGTTGATCACATGAATGGAGGAAAAAGAGAAAAAGATGGTCTTGTGACAAAATTGATGACAAGTTGGTTGAGGTGCAAGAAACAAAAGAAAATGACATAAACTAAAATGGAGGGTGTTTTTGTTTTATAATGTAATTTTTTATTTTGAAATAAATAAATTTTTTTGGAAAATTAGTATTAAAATGTTTTTCATAAAAAACTGTATTTTTTTAATTCAATCCACTAAAGAACACTTTTTAAAATTATTTAACACTCGACTTTTAATTTTATTTTATTTATAATTAATATCTTCACATATTAGTTACATACATTCATATATATATATATATATATATATATATATATATATATATATATATATTTGATTTCAACAAAGAAACTAACTTTTTCCATTGTTGCATAATCAATTTTAATTAAAAATTAGCTTTTTATAGAATGTAGAACGTATTCTTATATTTAAAATCTAATATATATTTTATATAAGCAAAAATTTAAAAAAACTTGAGTTGAATTCAAGCATAAAAACTTAATATATGATTGACAAATAAAGTAAAATTTGAAAAGAGAGGAAACCATTGCTATAGAAGGCAATGCCGAAAGTTGAGGGTTCAATTTCCTTCCATAACATGGTTGAGGGCTTCTTGATAAATGGTCATATAAATAGGTTTTCTTTTTTCTTAAAAAAAGAACAGACAATAGTTTTGAATGTTCTTGCCTAATTAATAATAATGCTATTACTTAATTAATAAATTATAAATATTTATGCATGCTATTATGAGGTTTTCCAAGAGTGGAATGAAAAGAAATCAATGCATGAAAGACTCCAATAATTGAATAATATAATATAATATTAACATGCATCTAAGGACAGGTTGCCCCTCCTCTATCTTTCAGAATCAAATTGTTTTTATACCAATTATAGCTAACTGATTCTAATTATATAATTATACTTCATTTGGATCTAGAGAATATTAAATTAAGGAATACTATGTTCTTTTCAATTTTTTTCTTAAGCAACTACATTTAACTCCCTAAAATTTTCAGAGAATAGGCCTTCAAAAAACTTTTTTATTGCTAATATCGTAAAAAGTATATACAAATATTCTTAAATCACACATTTAAAATAAAAGAAAAATGAAACGAACTATGATTATTAATTATTCGTGAATGATGATGGTGACATATGACTCATCCTTATGAGTATGAATATGCATACTATTAATTTTCGTTAACAATGTGTAAATATATACACACTATTAGTTTTAATGGAAAATTTTCCTATGGTATAAATCCCTCTTTGGTAACTAAGAAAGGTATGAAAAGTATATTTTAATGGTAATGAGATTACTGTATGTGGGTGATATGCATTTCTGTCAAAATTGGGAGGATTGATTCTCCTTAGCATGGAAATGTCCTTTATACCCTTCAATATATAAACATTTTTTAAGTTATATTAATTAATTGAAATATTTAATTATAATAAATCAAAAACAAATAATTAAATATATTACAAATATTTAATAATAAATCATGTTAATTATGTATTATTAAATATAAACCATTTGCTTGTACAATATCATCCTATGTATATAAAAGGGTATAACTGTAATTTTACTATATTTCTTAATCATACTTTTCTTATTCCTAACTCGTCTTCCCTCCAACCAAACACCTTCTTCATTATCATTCCCTTTCTCGCTATTCTCATTCACATTCTACCCTTCTTTTATGATTTTTTTTTTGTTTCAATTTTTTATTTTAAATTTGTTTGAATTATTTTTTATTTTTTTTAAATTTTATTTTAATTGTTTTCTATTATTTTCATATATACATGGTTTCTATTTATCTTAATCAATAGTAACAAATTTGTCATGCTTTGATCAGTGGGTGGCCAAGTGACAACCGCTGAGACAATCCGAGATGAGGTAGGCGCAGCACCTAACCCCGAGTTGATGCAAGCTATTGGGGATTGGACCTTTTCATACTTGTTCACACTTATTTAGAGACTGAAGAGCACAATAACCAAAACCGTGAAGCGGATGCCAATTAATAACATCACAATGCAGGAGAAAGACATAAAATCATTGAGCGTGAAATACATGCATAAATCCATTCATACTGAACAACAAGACACCAAAATAATCATTGCAGAGCAGACAATATAATAGACAACATCGCAATGGATCTTGGCTATACATGAAACTAAATACTCCTATATGACCAAAACGCAGGAGAAAGCCAGCGAATGCATGCGTTTCCAGCTCAGCTCAAAACAAGCCACACTATTAGAACACTCTTAGACCTGGGAAAAAAAGAGTGGGTGAGTAATAGTGATACTTAGTGAGTGACGACTGCATAGCTCTATCAAACCATTAAACATTTCGACAAAAGTATATTTAACGGAAGCCAAAAACACATAAAATTGGAATATGCAATCATAGTGCACATAGTCACCCATTTTAGAAATGAAAACTTTGAAAATAATCTTTTTATTTAAAAAAACATAGGGTTGACCAAACCAGCATTGACCAAGCCACTCCTCACAAGGTCCTGGGTTTTTTTATATACTAAAAAGCTCCCTCTTCCTTGTGTTGGTCTCCGACATTCCAAACCCTAAACAGGAAGCTAGTCAAAAATCCTTTCTTGACCCCTCATCATGGCCATAATTAAGTAGAGAACCGCCAAGGATGTTTTATGACTCTGGAGGAGTCAAACATAGCTCCTCCTTCGTGTTAACATGTAATCCACATGTGCAGACTTCCCGGGGGCAAAATTGTCAAGTCTATGAGGGGCAGACTCGAAATTAGCCCATAATTTTTCTTATAAATGGGGTGGGGTCCCTTATTGATACATGCGAATAATTGATATTCAGAATTAGGGTTTATCTGAATTAGGATTCCCATCTCCCTTCAAAGTGCAATCAGTGAGAAATTCTACAAGGCCCGAGTATTCATCTAGATGCATTCAAGTGCATGTATGCTTCTACTATTTTTCTTTGATCCCAAATAGTTTCCAACAAGAAGTTCCGGATTTTTCATAGGATTATTTCCATCAAGTTGCTTCAATAAGAACAAATTTTCATTCCAAAAATCCAGTTGGGTACAGCAAAAAAAAGTTTATTCATCCAGGAAGTAACATAGATAACAGACTTACTAGGATTAAGGCATTGGTCAATAAGCATGTTATAGATATTCAGACATGAAAGACAAGATTTAGCATCAGCCTTAGAGGCTTTAGTAACAAAAATGAAATTGTCTGCGAAAAGAAGATGATCTCATAAAAGACAAGCTCGTGTTTATTTTATATATGTTTTTGTTTTGTTTTGTTTTTTCGTTTTTGACAAAAGAGCTAAAAACGTCAGCTAACAACAACAACTAAAAAGAAGACAAAAAAACAAGAGGAACCAAGACAAGCCCAGAACAAAACAAATGAAACCAAACTTTAGACAAATTAGAACATGAGATTGCTCTCTATCATAGCTTCTTCTAGCCAAAATAGTAATTCCATCCCTTTGTGAAATAACCATAATCTTGGATTAAGTCGTGCATGCTTTGCTAGCTGATCTGCAACAGAATCCACCCCTCTTGGCACATAATTAAATTTAATCCCTGGTAAACTCTGGATCTTCAAATTCAACTTCACAATCACTTCTTCATTTCGCCAAGCTACTCTTCTATCAGTATGATTTAAATGATCCAACACACTCTGCAGTTTGTGAGGACTTCATGAGGCCTCAAACACAAATCAAAGCAAATCTCCAAGGCTTTGAGCAAAGCTAAAGCCTTACCTTGGAAAATGGAAGCAGCTCTAGTCTCGCTGCTTCCTACAATGATAATAGTTCTCCAGTCAGCTACCAACACAAAACCAACACCACTAGCCGCTGATTCACTACACTAGGAGCCATCGCAAAGTAAAACAAGATTATATTTAGCATGGGAGAAAGAACAACACTCCCTAATAGATTTGGGATGATTGATTGCATAATCTTGAGCCTATCCAATGGCTAGCTTCCCAATTCGTTAAAAATCTGATCTGACATTGTTGAAGCTCATATTGCATCTAGCCTCCCAAATAGCTCAGGCAGACGTTGCTAAGATAGCCTTATATAACTAATCCCCAATTATGCAATTAAACTGCTGAAGAAGCCAATCACCATCGGTAAAGATCTAGATTCTGCTTAAAGAGAAACCTGCAAAGTCCTCAACCATTCTCCACAAAATATTCAGACGACTACATCCCCAAAGGACATGTTGAGCTATTTCCAAAGTTAAACCACAAAAAGTGCATGGATTTGAAGGACTAATATTTAATCTATAGAGAAAAGCAAATGTAGGAATTTTACCATGGACCATTTTCCACAGGAACAGTTTGACCCTAGGAGCAGCTTTGAGCTTCCACAGAGCTCTCCACCCTTGCCAACAGTCAATTGAATCCCAACAACTATTTAAATGGCTATAGACCACTTTCACAATCTTACTAGTGGATGTTTGAGGCTGCCAAACCCAGAAATTTGACTCATTTGTGGCCAACCTCAACTCCTTAAATTGATCTCTATCAACCTGGATCTCCTATCAAATTATGCATAGTTACCATGTCAATATGGTCACCAAAGAAAAAGTCAGCAGTGCTCTGATCATCTAAATTAATCCCCATGTTAAGGAAAGTTGGCTTAAGAGCTAGAGGAATGCTAAAAATCCGCGGGTCATTCAAAAGATCAGTAGTAATAGGATTACAGAAATTAATCCTAAGATGACTCTTGACTGATTTAATTGTTTTATAGATAGATGTATAGAAACTAGAAGCTTTAGGCTGAACACTAGGATTCCAGATATTAAGCTTGCCATATTTTAAGTTGAAAATATCAACCCAAAACTTGTTGTCATTATTTAATAAGGCAAAAATATTTTTGGTCGTCAAAGCATTTTTGACATTCTTGAGATTTTGAATGCCCAGCCCTCCCTCAGATTTATCAAGTGTAATATAAGTCCAAGAAATTGAGTGAACGCCACTACAATTGCCATTTTTATACCAAAAGAAATTCCTAGCGATTTTAGAAATCTTATCTAGAATAGAGTCAGGATTAAAGCCTATAGCAAGAAGGAAATTTGGAATAGAAAGGAGGGAACTATTGATAAGAACCACTTTCCCAGCATAAGAAATGTGATTATGGTTCCACAGCCCTACAGTTTTACTAATCCTATCAATCAAAAAATTTCATTGATGGGTCAGGATATTAGAATGAGTGATAGGAGCTCCCAGATATTTAAAAGGAAAACACCCTTGATTTATACCAAGAATTTTTTTAATGCTAATGGAAACCTTCTTATTAATCCAAGAGTGAAGAAAAATTGTAGACTTGCCTGGATTGGGCTTTTGGCTAGTATTAAAACTATAAATATTTAAACAGGAGACACAAGCTCTAGCAACAGCCCTAAAAGCTTTCGTAATAATGATAAGGTCATCCGCAAAAAGGAGATGATTAAAGTTGTTTTGCATTCTAGAATCAAACCCAGGAATGTAATTACGGTTCAAAGCATGGTTCATGAGCAAGGATAAATTCTGAGAGACAAGAATGAAAAGATAAGGGGTTAGAGGATCCCCTTGTGTAATGCCTCTAGAATTTTTAACCCAAGAAGAAGGTTGCCCATTAATTAGAAACGAAAAACTACAAGTAGAAATGCCGTCCTTAACCCATGTAATCCAGACATTAGCAAAGTGCATTTGGTGAAAGTAGTAAGAATAGCAGTCCACTCAATAGTGTCATAGGCTTTTTCGACATCTATTTTAATCATCATCCTTGGGAGGTGCTAGGGATCCCTTTCAAGAGAGTGACCTACTTCCCTAATGGCAATAGTATTATCCATGGAAGAGCGCCCAGCTAAAAAAAACACTTTGCTCAGCACTAATGAGGCTAGGGATAATTCTCTTAAGACTATTGGTTAAGATTTTAGAAATAATCTTATAACAGACATTGCACAAAGAGATTGACCTAAAATCAGCAACCCCTTTAGGAGCATTATTCTTGGGAATTAATGCATTATAGGTTCTGCCCTAGGACTTACGCAAATGAGCATGATCAAAAAAATAACTAACAGCCTCAAACAGACTCTTACCCACCACATCCCAAAAGTAAAGGTAAAATTCAGCATTAAAACCATCAGGACCTAGACTTTTACCTTTGGGCATTGCTTTAAGAGTGACTTAAACTTCCCTTATAGTAACAGGTCTGATCAAATTGTCTCCATCCTCCACAGAAACTTTAGCACAGTCCTTTGGCATCACATTGAGAAATTCATCCACAAAGAGATGGGAAGAAGGCTTCCACATATTGCTATAAAACTCAAGAAAACACTTAGCAATGTCATTAAAATCAGTGCAATTACTACCATCACAATCAATGATATTGGCAATCCTATTGGAATGATTGTGAATCCTGGCAGAATTAAGAAAGAACTTAGTATTAAGATCCCCATTATTGATCCAAAAGCATTTTGGCTCTTTGAGCACATTTGACAGAATTTTGCCTAAGCTGGACAACATGTCTATTATAAAGATATTTAAGAGCATTATAAATATCGCTTTTGAAATACCAGAAGCATCTTGAGTTTCAAGTTCTTTAATAGCATGCTCAGCATTGAAAATGTCAATATCCAAAGAAGACATACCATTAACTTTCCAATTAATCAATCGCTTCTAGTACGTTGGGTAAAAAGAGAAAAAGCATGAAGGGGGTCTACTTTAAAATAAAGCCAAGGAACATGGAGGCATGAACGCATGCATGCATGATCATTCGAAAGCATATATTTGTGTAAAATATTATTGTGACGTTATGGTTCTTAATTTTGTTTTCTTCTGAAGTAACGCCTTACATGTGGAACGTTCATTATAGACTTTGAGATGGTTTTCTTTCAAATAATTTTATCGCTTTTGAGGAATTGCATGGCTTTTTTATTTTATGAGTTTTTATTAATGAAATATATGGACAAGCCACGTTAACGAAACCTAGGTAAACTAAGACTCAAATCAGCCTCTCAGCAAGACATGAACACTCAATAAAATATAAGAGGTTGTTGGTTTTTTTTCTTTTTTTGTGAATATGTTTTTTATTTATGTACATAATTTAAGATTTTCATAGGGCATATATGCAAACCCCTATAAATAGACTCTAATTTTTATATTTTAATTATTTTTAAGGTTTATAATGATGTATTAGGGCCATAAAAAATTTGGAACTTGAACACTAAATCTTATAATTTATAGAATTATAACTACTTATTATTAGCGGTATTCTCATAAAAAAAAAACCTTCTTTTTCTTTGTTTCGTGCCTAGATTTGAGAGCTAAACTATTAAAAAAGAAATTGAAGATTGAAATCCCTGTAGTGACTCAATAACTTATGGATTTGAAGTTAAAAAAAATAAAACTTGTGTTCAATTATTTTTAAAATATAATTTAATAACCGAATTAAGTTTTTAATGTCAATGTAAAAATTGGTACAAATGTTTGATTTTTTTAATTTTAAACCTAACATTAATAATATCATACATTTTTAAAAAATAAATTCAGACTTAAATATCAATGGGGATCACCATTAGTCTCACATTGATTAATTTAATAAATAATAATATACTTAACAATATTTCAATTTTTTCGTAGCTAAAGTTTAAAATATTGAAATTTGAAATCCTTACTCTAAGTATAAAATTAATTATGGAATTTTCAGTAAAAAATTACTTGTGTTCTATGACTTTTAAGATCTAGTTTTAATGTACTGAATTTTTTTAATGTAAAATTGGTACAATTGTGTATTTCTCTTAAATCCTTGGACTAACTATAATAATATTGTACTTTTTTATAAATAAATACACTGATTTCAATATCTATTGGACCCACTAAATCTTTCTCATTGATTAAGTTAATAACTTAGCTCTATTTCGATTTGGTCCGGTAGCTAAACTATAAAATTGTGTATTTTTAAGTAAAAAAAAAGTACTGTCTTTAAATATTTTTAAGATCTAGGTTTTAATGTACTGAATCTTTTTTATTTTAAATGGAAAATTAGTACGATGTTGTAAAAATTATTTACGTTTAATTATTTTTAAGATATTGTTTAAATTGTTGGTATGAATTGTATTAAAATTAAATTCATGATGATATTAATTCAATTTGAATTTAAATTGAATTAAGTGGTCATGACTTGATCATTAGAGTCATATTTTAATTATAATTGGCAGTTTAGATAATAATCTACTTAATGTTTTTAAGTTGAGTTAATACTTTGATGATAACGGTTATATAGAACAACACTAGGGGTCCCCAATCTCTCGTTCTTGGCAAATACTCAGCTCCATTGACCGGTGAGAACAGCATAGATTAGAAGAGTCCATTTTTGTGCAGATTTTAATTTGCCGTAGTGTAGATTTCAATCTCTCGTAATCTTCTCCACTTAGCTATGGATAGGGGTAAATGATCATGTTTCCGCAATATATTGATCTAACACATTAGATGTTCGAATTAAGTACAAAAAACTCTAACAATTGGCATCAAAGCTATTAGATTATACCTCTACCCAGTATCATGATAGGCTACGATCATTTTATAATTATATTAGTGATTCTTCCACTGACGGAGACCATGCCTGGTCTTGCCACCCATGGGGCTCATGGTTAAACCCAAAAGTTTTTTATTTATATTATTTTATTTTATTATATATTATTCATATTTGTTTGAATGTTATGAATAGAATAAAACGATGGATATTTTTGCAAAATTGCTTTGCTTTTGCACATTTGAGTACATCTTTGCATACTTAACCTTGTTTAATTATTTATTTTGGAGGTTTTCTTTGTATGACTTTTTCTACATTTAGTGGGTTAGTTATAATTTGTATAATTAATTATTTTGCATTGACTTTGTTCATGGATATTGTTGGCGTGTTATGTGTTCGAATAAATTTTTTTTTCTAATTATGGTGTAATTACAACATCCATGATTTTTTTTCTTTTAAAAATCACATATTAAGTGTGTAATTAATCACATCTAGTTTAAATGACATAAATTGTGATTAATTGTGATTAATAAAATGATTTCGCCCAATAAAAATTTTGTTTTATTTTTTGTAATTAATTTGAATAAAATAATAAATAATTTTTATTACCTAAGTCGCACACCGGTATTAAAAAATATTAATTATTTATTATTTTTATCAAGTGGCAAATTGTGATTGATTATGTTTGATATAGTTATTTTGCTCCACAAGAATTTTATTATATTTACATAATTGGTTAGGACGAAATAATGGCTAATTTTTATTTCTTAAGTCACACACAGGTATTAAATAGTTTGAATTATCCATTAGTTTCGTCAGTGATTGTTAAATGTCTTGGCCCACAGGCAGGATGTGATGACAAATTTATTTATGTTTTGTTTTCTTTCAGTATGGTTTGCATTGGTAAGCATACCAACTTGTTTGTTGCTTCGAATTTTGGAATGACATGTATGTTATTTGTTTATTGCAGCAATACAATCAATTATTTTTTATAAAAAATGTGATGCTCCCATATTAAAGGGTTTTTAATTGTAAAACCTGGAAGGAGTTGATTCTACTCCTGTTGGGATGCATGGATCTTGACTATGCTATAAGGAAAGACGAACCATCTTTGCCGACCACTAACAGCACTCTTGGTGTGCTTGCCTGGTATGAATGGTGGAAGCGATCTAATTGTTTGAGCATGATATACATTAAAACTCGCATAACTTGTAGTATTCATGGTTGAATCCCTGATTGTCCATATGTAAGAGATTTGTTGAAAGCAATTGATGATCAATTTGAGACTTCAAATAAGGTTCATGTTATCACTCTCATGACAAAATTATTATCAATGAAACTTACAAGTGTTAAAGGCATGCAAGAGCACGTCATGAAGATAACAGACATAGTGGCTCAAGTTAAAGCTTTAGAGTAGATTGATTTTTTAGATACTTACCTCATGTACTTTGTCTTGCACACTCTTCTACATCAGTATAGCCCTTTTAAAATCTTATGTAACACACATAAGAATAAATGGTTTATTAATAAACTTTTGACCATGAAAGTTCAAGAGGATGAAGGTTGTTGTTAGAAAAGAGTGAAAGTACATATATATATATGGCTTTCCAAAACAAGAAGAAAGGATAAACCAAGCTGATAAAATACCTGTTCAAACTGAGAAAGTGTCCAAGTGTTTTTCTTACAAGAAGAAAGGGCATATGAAGAAGGGTTGTCCGAAACTTAAGAGTCATTGTGAGAAGAAATGCACTGAAATTTCTTTCATTTGCTATAAATCTCATATGATTGATGTTTGTTATAACACTTGGTGGATTAACTCTGGTTCCACAATCCATATTTCTAATACCTTACAGGGCTTTGTATGCAGAAGGATGCTGATGAAAAGTGAATAGTTTATTTATTCCAAAAATATAATACTCTCACATATGAACGTTTTGGGACGTGCAAATTAGTTTTAGATTTGGGCATTGTCTTAGATTTAGGATAGACATTTTATATTCCCAATTTTTCTAGAAGTTTAATTTTAGTTTCACAAACTTATACTATTAGGATATTCCTTTGAGTTTAGTGAAACATATTTTGGCTTGTTTTATAAGTCTACTCTAATTGGGACTGGGACATTGTGTGATGGTATTTTTCAAATTCTTTTATGAAGTTATGTTTCTTATAATGTAATGCACGATAAATATAATGTTGGTATTCAGTGTACTGTTATTAATGAAAACTCTTCCATGTTTTGGCACCGGAGATTGGGACATATCCACTTAAATAGAGTTGAAATGTTGGTGAAAGATGGAATCCTTTATTTTCTTCGCTTTACCCACTTTCAAACTTGTGTGGATTGCATTAAAGAAAAGCATACAATAAAGGTACAAAATGTACTAGGAAGAATTCAAACTTATTAAAAATCATACATATAGACATTTGTAGTTCAGTGATGGACTCATGTGGTCATAAATACTTCATCTTGTTTATCCATGACAACTCACATTTTATGCATCTCTACTTGCTTGATAATAAGGGTGAAGCATTAGATGTTTTCAAGGTCTTTAAAACTGAATTAGAGAAACAATGCGGTAAGCAAATAAAGATCGTGAGATCACATAGAGGTAGGGAATATTATGGTAGGTACACAGAGGATAGATAAGCACCAGGTCCGTTTGCGAGGTTTCTTGAAGAGCATGGTATTGTGCCCAATACACGATACTTGGCTTGCTAGATCAAAATGGTGTAGTTGAAAGAAGAAGCCATACTTTAATGGACATGGTTAGGAGTATGCTTAACAACTCAAAACTTCCTCAATCTATGTGGACTGAGGCTCTTAAAACATCAGTGTATATATTAAATCATGTTCCAACCATGGAAGTTTCTAAAACTTTATTTGAGTTGTTCAAAGGTTGGAAACTGAGTTTGCAACATATACATATTTGGTGTTGTCAAACTGAGGTAACATATGCAATGTAGATGTTTTCCCATCTTCAATCTATGTACCCTGATTATTGTATTTTTCAGGACCTTTTGACAAAAAAGGAGATTGGTTGAGGCCATGAGTGAGGTGATTTATACTTTTTCACTTACACTTCAAAGGCCACTAGTGTGTTAGCAATTCCTTTCTTCACATGGCACTCCCGGCTTGGACATCCCTCCCTCAGAGTTCTTAGTCTCTTTAGCTTTCTACTGTAGGTTATTCTAATTCATGTTTTGCTCCTTGTGAAAGTTGTCATTTGTTAAAACAAACTCGTTTACCCTTTCCAATTCGTCAGATTTTTATTATTTCTTGTTTTGATTTAATCCATGTTGATGTTTGGGGTAAATATTCTACACCCACTCGAAATGGCCACCACTGTCACGCCCCAAACCTAGACGAGCAACTGGCAATCGCCACGACAACGAGAAGTGGGTCCCACAACAGCCCCATCTTCAAGTTGCCGTAAGGCTTAACACAAACCTGCTTCACAGTTATAAAGCTAGAAGACAAGCTCAACGATAAAATCACAATAGGGTTCCCTTACACCATGCACCCTAAACACAGAAAGCACAACAACAGTAAGTATAAAAACAAGAATAACACATAAAAGATCAAGTCCAGTGGATCCATAGAGTTACATGCACACTACAAACTAACCTAAACAAGGGAAAAAGGAAACCACTCTACTACCTGCTCAGCACAACCAAGTCCAACGTCGCAGTCTGAGAAAGAAGAAGAAAGGAGAGTGGTGAGTAACAGATGTTACCCAGTGAGTGGTAGCAACATAGATATAACAGAGTAATAAATCACTTCAAGTAGTAAATTTTGACAATAATAACGTATAACAGTAGTACTAAGTATTCAACATATAAATAGATGACATCAAGAACACAATTTAAAATGAAGGCTGGCCTAAAACAATTCCCAAGCCAATCATGGCGCGATTAGCAATGGGACCACCAAGGTGTTTTAAAAACCCTTTTAAAAATTTACATTGCCTTTCCTTGATGTTGGCCACTGAGATCCCCGTGTGGTGACCCCGGGTCTCTCACATAAAACATGAATCAAACCCTGTCAATGGCCATACGTTCATCCTGACCAGGGTACCAAAGTTAACCACGCCGCTTCTCAATAGACTGGCCCATGGAAACCCCACACTGCAATGTCAGACTAAGGTCCGTGGTCACCATCAAACCAAATACCACAATATAATTCTTACCAAATTCCAACTCAAGGAATTCATCATACAATATTTAAATACGGAAAAGTACATCAACCATATTCCATTTGCATATAAATACATATACATGTAAGCATGTTTCTTTCAAAGTAAACACGTATATCATCAAATTTATGCTATTAAAACACATAAGGAAATACGATAATACTCTTTTTAAATCTATGCAAGTATCAACTTAACCACTCACTGCACTAGTCGTCTCGTCTCGAGATGCTCACTGATCGGCAATTTCCTTCCCCTTGGAGGATGTCTCACCACCTAACAATCAAGCAGAGAATCCAAGAACCAATGAACACAAGAATGAAACTGAAATGCATGCCAATGCAATTTTACACGTCGAACATGTAACTCTTAGGGTTTTTAGGGCAAAACGACGTCATTTTGGACCCAATACATCAAAATGAAGTAAACCTAGTTCCAAAGAGTTAAATGTAAGAAGAGCTTCGATTTGGATCAAAGAAATATCAGAAACGGCTCAAAATTTTTGGTGCTATAGTAACTTCAGGGTTTCTGCAATAATTTTAGTTTTGCTACAGTAAACTGGCCCTTATACAAGTATTTTCTGCTGAAATACAACCTCTAACAACAAATTTTTCTTTACAGACAACCACAAGAATGGATAGCAAGAACAATGGATCTATTTTGAGCCTAAAAACAACCAAATCCATGGGTATTTTAGGTTTTTCAAAAATTTTAAAAACAATGAAATACGAGGAAAATACGAAATAAAAACCCCAGATCCAAGCCTTACCGAATTCAGGAGTGAGAGAGGATGAGTTTTGGTACTTTGGTTCACCAGAAATTTTTTTTTCTTAAAATGAATGTTGGGCCGGTGAAGTAGAAAAAAAGAAGAAAGAAAGAAATGAGAAGAAACAGAAGGTCAGGTGGCTTCTCTCTTTCTTTTTCTTTTTTTTTTAAGGGAAAAAACCAACTTGTTCATCTAATAAAGAATAAAAGTAAATGGATCCAAATGACGGAATTGCCCCCGGTTTTCACATGAAAGCTACTATGCAAACATTCAAAATTGCCACTATTGCTAAATGACCAAATTACCCCTAATGCAGGCACAAAATCTAAAGAGGTCTGAGGTCTAAATCTAGACAGGGTACAACAAGCACTATTTTCTAACTTTGGTTTATGCTTTGTCACTACTAACTTGCATATATTTGATCAAATTAAAATCTAATGTCTATGCTTTACTTGTTCCCTTTTTTAGTATATGTCAAAACTCACTTTAACACGTGTTACAACTCTTAGATCAAATAATGGTATTGAATTCACCAACCAACCATTTCAAAAACTTTTGCTTGAATATGGTATTCTTCATCAACTCAGTTGCCCCAGTACTCCTCAACAAAATGGGGTAGTTGAACGTAAGCACCATCATCTTCTCAATGTGGCACGTGCTCTGCCTTTTCAAGCAAGTTTACCTCTTAAATTTTTGGGTGATTGTATCCTCACTGCCACTCACCTTATTAATCGTACCCCCACTCCAATTTTAAAAGACAAAACCCCTTATGAAGTCCTTTACAATCATTCTCTAGATTTTACTCATTTGTGCACTTTTGGATGTCTTTGTTTTGCATCTACTAACTACACACACCTAAAGAAATTTGCTCCTCGGGCAACACGTTGTGCTTTTCTTGGCTATCCTCAAGGACAGAAAGCCTATAAATTGTATGACCTAGATGCACAACAATTCTTTGTTAGTCGTGATGTTCTTTTTTCATGAAACAATTTTTCCATTAAGGGATGATCCACACTTACGTAGCACATCGGATGACTAACCAATTTACTCTTATTTATCCGTGATTTTGATTACACGGAGACCCAAACTGTAGAAAGGCAATGGAGGATGAAATAAAGGGCCTTGAGACTAACCAAACTTGGACTTTTGCAAATTTACCTCCTGGAAAGAACGTGATTATATGCAAATGGGTTTACCGCATCAAGTATAATCCTGATGGCACCATTGAGGGTTACAAGGCTCGTCTTGTTGCAAAAAGATATTCTCAAATTGAGGGATTGGATTTCACCAATGTCTTTGCCCCTATCACTAAACTAGCAACTATCTGCACTATTCTTAGCGTTGTTGCTGCGAAAGGTTGGAAAACTCATCAACTTGGCGTCTCCAATACCTTTTTGCATGGAGATTTACAAGAGGAAGTATACATGAAAATTCCTCCAGGTTTTAGTAGAAAGGGGGAGACTCATGTTTGCCATCTTCGCAAGTCTCTTTATGGACTTAAGCAGGTATCTAGAACTTGGTTCTCCATCTTTTCTACAGCTCTTTTAGAAATCGGCCTTACTCAATCTAAAGCAGACTACTCCATGTTTACTAATCGTCATGGTTCACGATTAACAATCTTGCTGTTTTTGTTGATGATATTGTCATTACACGTGATGACGATCTTAATGCTATTCTCCTTAAAAGCTTCTTGGCAAGGCATTTTCATATCAAGGATTTAGGCCCCTTAAAATATTTTTTGGGAATTAAAGTTGCATGATCTTCTACTGATATTTTCTTGAACCAAAGAAAATATGCTCTCGACACATATGGATACAGAGCTCCTTGGTAGTAAACCTTCTTCCACACCTATGGGTGATCCCTTGCATGATCCTTCTGCATATAGACGTCTTGTTGGTCGACTGTTATACTTGATAGTCATACGCCCCAATATTACTTATGCAGTAAATCTTCTATCTCAGTTCAGGTTTTCACCTCAAGAACCTCATTGGCAAGCTGCTCTCCGAGTTGTTCGTTATATAAAAAAACATAGATTGAGGAATTCTCTTATTTGCACAAAATTCCTTGAAATTGCAAGCTTATTATGATGCTGACAGGGCCTCTTGTCCAACAATAAGGCACTCTATTACTGGTTACTGCACTTTATTAAGTCCTAGTTTGCTTTCTTGGAGAACTAAAAAGCAAACGACAGTTTCTTATTCCTCAGCTAAAGCCAAATACTGTACCATGGCCAACACTGTAAGTGAACTCACCTGGCTTCAATTGTTATTAAGCGAATTGGGCATTCCAAAGCATCCTACTTAATTACATTGTGATAATCAAGCATCTCTCCACATTACCAACAATCCAGTTTTTCATGAGTGTACTAAACATGTGGAGATTGGTTATCATTTTGTCCGTGACAAGATCTAAGAAGGACAGCTTTGCAACATTTTTGTACCTCTCACCTTCAAGTTGTTGATGTTTTCACAAAGAGCCTACTTCCCAAATCATTCGAGAACCTCATATCCAAACCCATGTATCTTCCACGAGCTTGAGGGGGAGTGTAAAGATATTATTCTGTGACAATTTATTACCATATACTCCATGTGCACAATTATGGAGATTGGCAATCGCACATATTAGGCTAGCTCCTAAAATATGAATGATTCAGGATTATTTTCTCTTCTTTTGAAGCAACTAATTTGTATATATGGTTGTATATATTCATTACTACATCAATGAAAATAATTATCTTATCACAATCCTTTCAAGAGGCAATAGAGAGGCCCTCTCAAGAAGAGCAATTGCCATGCATTGGATAGTACAACAGGCTTCAAAAGAAACCTTCAAAAGTCTTCTCTAACCCTTTTCAGTTGTGTGACTGCCAACAGACAATAGAGAGGCTCTTTTAAAAGGAGTAATCGCCATATAAGAAACATCACAACTAGCTTCTAGAGTGTTCTTCAAAAGTCTTCATCAACTCTTTTAGCCATGTGACTATCAAGAGGCAATGGAGAGGCCCTCTCAAGGAGAGCAAGCGCCATACATTGGACAAAGGGCTTCAAGAGAGATCTTCAAAAGTCTTCTCTAACCCTTTCAGCCATGTGTCTATCAAAAGACATGTATAGACCCCTCAAAGAGAACAAGGCATCACAGCTGGCTTTAAGGGAGAGGGAGACTGTTAATTTACCAAAATATCCCCTCTTCTATATAAATCTCCACTCACTCCTTATTGTGCATTTTAAATTCTCTTATATCATTTTCTTTTTTTTTTTTTTTGCACATTGGTCCTAACTTCTTCTTCTTTTTCTTTTTTTGTTTTTTTTTACAAATTTTAACAATTGTTTTGCAACTAGACCCCCGAGCTCTCTCATTCTCTCATTTCTATACTTTTGTGGATAAACCCAAATTTTTCATTTTTTATATCTCTTTTGCAATTTGGCAAATTGACTCCCTAACTTTCATCTTCCACATTTCTTGTCAAGTTTTGTGAATAACCCGCAAACTTTTCACCCTTTCCTATATTTCATCAAAGTTTACAAATGAATCCTCAGATTTGTTTTTTTACTTTCAATCTACCTTCAACCAAGTAGACTCTTATAAAACCCACTTCCTCCACTTCCAAAGACCCTTCAGATGTGACACTACTTACACCGAAATGAACACCAGAAATGAAAAAAAAAAGAGCACTTCATGAAAGAGACTTTTTGTAAAATGAACACAGAAAGTGGAGAAAGTCATATTATTTTCACCACTTTCCATCACTTTAGGAAAGTGGCAATTCCCCCACTTCCTGACTTCCTCCCATTTTGCAACTAAGTCCATAAGCTTTTGTATTTTCATATTTTTTTAGATTTGTTTTGCAAACCCATGTTTCTAGTAGTTTTGCAGCATTTGGCAACCAATTTTGCAATTAGGCCAAGAACCCTCAATTTCACAAAATTTTGAAACAAATCTAAAGTTCATAGTTTCACGTATCCTAATTTTTTTATTTTTAATTATTTTTTGGCAAATAAATCATTCAAAATAAAAAATCCATGCAAGAAAATATATGACAAAGAAAAAAAAAAGAGAGGGATGAAATCAGAGCAAGCACATGATTATAGGGATTTGGATCATGAGAAACATGAAAACACTGCATGCAAATAAGGATTTAATTTGATTATGTAAGACATAGGATGGGGCCCGCATTGATGTGTGCATGAACACCTAGCATGCATATAATTAAAAGAGGGTAGATCTTATATCTCTGATAGCACGCAACTTAAGAAACTAAATCATGGAGGACATTAGACAAGGCTCACGTATACATGTCCATAGCATACATTTAAGAGGTTTGATCATACATATGTGCTGCCATGCAAATATAACTAAATAAGAACATAATCATACATAACATAGTACAAGAGCTGGCATACATGTATTTTGGGTTTCACTGAAATATATCCCCTTCTTATGGGTGTCACCATGATCCTATCCAAAGATCATGAGATCATATTTTTTTTCATCATATATACACATTCTTTTTTTCTTGTAATTTTTTATATAGATGGTTCTTTTGTTGTTGGATGAACCCAAATTATTTGTAGATCAGTGGTGTGTATGAGAGAAAGAAATGAGGATGAAGGATGTTTGAATACTTGAGCCAAAAAAACCACTCAAGTTGATGTCTTGATATATATATATCATGAGTTACAACTTGATGTTTTAAATGTAAAGACATTCAGTTAATACACTAAAGATAAAGTAACTAAATCCAACAGTCCAATGGTTGTCTACCAGATTGGAAACAAAAGGCGTGGGTAAAGGGCAAAAGCAAACTGCTATTAACTTCCACACAACCCTGACCAATCACGCCGCTTCACCCATACTTAAACAGATTTTGTGTTGTTGACTCAGCAAGTCAGCATCTCCATTGACTGAGCATTCTCATCATCCTCCCCTTGCTCAGTTATCCCAAGCTTCGCCCTGAACATCTCATGCTTTTGTATGGATAGAGCTTTGGTCAAAATGTCTACTGCTTGATCGCCGGTGACGCAATGAACCATTTGTATAGTTCCTTCGAAGGACGAGATCTCGGATAAAATGAAAGCGGGTATCAATGTGTTTCATTCTCCCATGCTATGTTGGATGATTGGTGAGGAGAATGGTGGATTTGTTGTCACTGTAGATCACAGTCGCCTAATGCTGCTTCGAATCAAGGTCTTGTAGGATCCTGCGAAGCCAAATTGCCTGACACGCAGCCGATGCTGCTGCCATGTACTCGGCTTCAATGTTGGATAGTGCAACCACATCTTGCTTCTTTGAACACTATGATACAACTCCAGAGCCCAGATAGAACGCCTAACCAGTGCTTCTTCTTCTGTCATCAAGACAACCTCCATAATCACTATCAGTGAACCCTGTTAACTTGGATTCAGAGTTCTGTTTGTAGCTTAAACCATAGTGTAGTGTGCCAGAGATGTAATGCATAATTCGCTTAACAGCTCCCATGTGATGTTCTGTTGGATTTTGCATGAATAGTGAGACAACGTCGACAGCAAACTGTGTATCAGGGCATGTGTGTTAAATACAGCAATCTACCAACTAATTTTCTATATCTTGTTGCATTTGTTGTCCCTGAGCCATTGCACTACTGCAATTTCTCATTAGAGTTCATTGGTGTGGGCAATCCCTTGCAGTTGAGCATCCCATAGTCCTTTAACAAAGTTTCTGCATGCTTCCTCTATGATACTATGATTCTGCCAATCTACTGCATTACTTCTAAGCCAAGAAAATATTTCAGCAACCCTAAGTCTGTCATTTCAAAAGACTTCATCATCTCCTTCTTGAAGTTTTCCAACATGTTTGGCGAGTTGCTCATATAAATAATATCATCTACATATAGGCAGAGAATTAGGCTTCCTTGATTCTCTACTAGTTGCTTGTATAGTGTAGGCTCGTTGTGGCTTCTCTCAAGTCCCATATTTATAAAGTGTAGATGTATTTTGCTGTATCACGCCCGAGGGGCTTGCCTCAACCCATACAGAGCTTTCTTCAGTTTGTACACCTCCTCATGTCCAGCAACACTAAAGCCCTCTGGTTGATCCATAAATACTTTTTCATTTAGTTCGCCAATGAGGAAGGCCGACTTTACATCCAGTTGATGAATGGGCCAGCCTCTTTGAGCTCCTACTGCACGAAAGACTCGTATGGTCTCAAGTCTAGCCACAGGGGAGAACACCTCAAAGAAGTCTACTCCCTTTTGCTAGGCATAGCCCTTAGCCACTAACCTGGCCTTTCACTTGAGAAGAGAGCCATCGGCATTGAGTTTGGTTTTGAAGACCCACTTAACTCCCACTGATTGCTTCCCTGCTGGTAGTGTAGTAAGTTCCCATGTCCCATTCTTGAAAATAGAGTCTATTTCATCCTTCATAGCATCAAATCATTCCTTGCTCTTACTTACTGATTCATAGGTGGTAGGATCTGCAATTACGAGTGCAAACGAACAAGCATTGTATAAATCGGTTAGAGTCCTGTACCTCTGATGCCTGTTGTTTTCAATACAAATAGTCTCCTCTTCAATGAGTTGAGGTGATGATGCTGTGAATTGCTCAGATATGTCCTCTGCAGCATTATCATCATTGATCAGTTGCTTGATTGTAGGTTGCTAGGTTGACTCTCCCTCGTTTAACCAATCCCACTTAGTTGTCTCACGAAGGAGATATTTACACTTACACTGACCTTTCCTGAGCTTGGATGCAGCAACCTGTACACCTTTGATTGCATACTATATCCCAAGAACACACATCGCTCTCCCTTAGCATCGAATTTCCATCTTGAACTCGATTCAATAAGCGTATAAGCTACATAGCCAAAGACTCGCATATGACCCATCGTTGGCTTCATTCCCGTCAGTCTCTCCTAGGGAGTCTAATCTTCAACGGCGCTTGTAAGGGATCTATTTAGCACATACACCGCTTTTGCAACGGCCTTTGCCCGATATTCATTGGGCACATTCATTTCAAGTAGCATAGTCCTTGCTATCTCAATAATCGCCTGATTTTTCCTCTCCGTCACCCCGTTTTGCTGGGGTGTATGAGGAGCTGTAAGCTGCCGAGAGATACCTTGGCCTTCATAAAAGGTGTTGAACTCTTTTGAGGTGAACTCTCCTCCTTTATCGGTCCGTACAGTTTTTATAGGAAGAGAGACTTTCTTCTCTACTTGTTTCTTGAAAACTTTGAAACACTGAAGAGCTTCTCCCTTCGTTGGAATGAAGTACACCTAACTGTAACGTGAATAATCATCAGTTAAGAGAAAAAAAAATACTTGTTACCTCCCATGGATTGAGTCTGCATAGGGCTAACCAAATCAACATGAATAAGCTCCAATGGTGAGTTTGCTCTTCTAGCCTGTCCCTTCGTAAAAGAATGTCCAACGAGCTTCCCTTGCAGACATTTTTCACACGTACCTGTTGTTGCAGTGAGAGGCATACTTGTCGCCATGCTCTTCTTCACCATATGTTGTAGGCTTAACTGGTTTATATGGCCAAATCTCTTATGCCAGAGTGTTGCTACCTCTAGTCGTTGCGCTGCTACCTGTGCGGATCCCACGTTTTCCACTCCAAGTGAAAACAGCCTATGGGAAGTCATTGGCGCTTTCACCACAAGTGTATCAGCATCACAATCTCTAATGGTATACTCCTGGTTGCTAAATGACACAGAGTGTCCATATGCTACCAATTGTCCAACACTGAGAAGGTTGTGAACCAACTATGGGACAAATTGAACATTCTTTAGGGTTTTAATTTTTCCTCTGTTGGTCTTGAGTTGGAATGTCCCATCTCCTGCAACCTTGAGAGTCTTCCCATCTCCAAGCCTCACACTTTGTTGAATATTTTCATTCAAATCTCGAAAGTGGTTTTTAATCCCGCTCATATGATTGGAGCAGCCACTATCAATGAGCCATACTGATGGAATATCACTTCCTAATCCTCCACTTTCCATGAAGAGCTTGTGTTCTTCAACCTCAGCCTTTTCCTTTTCTTTAGTGACATTAGCCTCACTCTCCCTATACCAGCATTGTGCTTTCAAGTGACCATACTTCTTACATATGTGACACTGCATGTTTGCTCTCTCGGAGCTTCTCCCTCTTCCTCTGCCTTTTAACCGACCTCGCAAAGCGCCATGACCTCTGCTTCGTCCAACAAGGTTGCTTGCTTTCTCCTGTCCAGCGAGTAAGGTTCTCTCGTATGCGAGCTTTTTCATCTTCGGTGCTTGTGGTCAACGCCAAGATTGCTTCCCGACTCTTCAAGAAGCCACTCGGGTGATCAACCGTCATGGTTTCCATGTTATTACCCTCCAGAATATTAGAGATCATATGACTAAATCTTCCTATCAAGCTCCTCATTATCTTAAACACTACTACTTATTTGGTGATTGAACCACCTATCATCTCGTATTTTATAAACTATGTCAAGAACCCCGATGATATACTCCCGAACCTTCTCCCTATTCTTCATTCTCATATTATCTAACTCTTGCTGAAGTGAGTATAGATTTACGGTAGCTATTTTAGAGCTCCCTTGGTACTCAGTTTTGAGCATCTTCCACGCCCGTTGTGACGTTGAGGCCTCGGCGATTCTCGATAAGAATTCTCTCATCCGAGAGATTGTTGGATGAGGTACGGGGCTTGGGCATCAAGTCTTCTCTTCTCAGACATCCTCTTCTCGTCTTCCTCCTTGCTCATTCCATCTTCCACTAGCTCCCACAGATCTTTGGATATGAACAGAGTTCTCATTTTCGGACTCCAAAGGCTGTAATTTTCACCCTTGAACAAATGAATGTTAGCAGGTGACACCTCTGCAGCACAGCAACTTCCCTCCATTGAACGTCAAGGTCACAGGCTCGCTGTAGCTCTGATACCACTATAGATCAGTGGT
The DNA here is from genome assembly GCA_902712375.1 of Dioscorea dumetorum. Taxonomy (NCBI): domain Eukaryota; kingdom Viridiplantae; phylum Streptophyta; class Magnoliopsida; order Dioscoreales; family Dioscoreaceae; genus Dioscorea; species Dioscorea dumetorum. The sequence goes on along the minus strand of CACTHL010000556.1, from coordinate 16,086 downwards.
ATGTATGAGAGGAAGAAATGAGGATGAAGGATGTTTGAATACAATATATATATATTGAGTTACCACTTTATGTTTTAAACGTAAAGACATTCAGTTAATGCACTAAAGATAAAGTAACTAAATCCAACAGTCCAATGGTTGGCTGTTAGATTGGACACAAAAAGAGCGGCTAAAGGACAAAAGCAAATGGCCATTAACTTCCACACAACCCTGACCAATCACACCGTTTCACCCATACTTAAACAAATTCTATGTTGTTGACTCAGCAAGTCAGCATCTCCATTGATTGAGCATTCTCATCACTATTTTTCTTTTATTCTCTGTCTTTTTTTCTCGATCTTTCTTCTCCAACCCCGCTTCTTCTCTTTTTTTTTTTGTTTTTCTTTTCTCTTCCAATTCTTCTTCCCTACTTTCTTTTTTTCCCTTTCTTTCTCTGGTTTCTTGTTTTTTTCTCAAAACCTCCACTTTTCCACTTTCCTGTCGCCCACATCCCCATCACTACAAGAAAATATCAATTTACCCACAAAAAATTACCCACGGACACACTTTCTGGGTAAATACACAGGCAATACCCAAGAATTAGTTAGGAAATAGTAAAATCGAGTTATAATATACTTACCCAGGAAATACACACGGATTTACCCATGATTTACCCAGTAATATATAATGCCTGGGTAAGTCATGGGTAAAATAACGCGGGTGGTTCTCGCCTTACAAATACCCATGCATTACCCAGGCAAAATCTGTGTGGGTAACACATTCCGTGGGTAATTCGTGGGTAACGTATATGCACCATGTTTGCCTACGGATTACCCACGCCTTTGGGTTTGTGGGTAATGTTGTCATGGGTAATTCCTGGGCAATTTAACACTTGAATTTCACTTTATTGAATTTCCCTCAAATTACCCAGGGGTATTATCCGTGAGTAAAATATCCCTGGGTGATCTCTGGGCATTCATATATATAATTTTTATCAAAATTTACTTAAGAATTTCCATTTACAATTTACAATTTGTTTTTAGTATTTAATAAAATAATATTTAAAATCTAAGCATACACATGAATAATGGACCAATGACCAAAGTTGTATAGTATGTGATGGTTATGTGATGTTTTAAAATAAAGAAATAATTTTTGTGAATAAAATTTATACACATGAGTATATATATTTTTAAAGATTATGATTTTACAAAAAAAATATTTATATAATTTTATTCTTCTATTCTCGGATCTTATAACAACTTTTTAAGAGATATAATAACTTGCGGTTGGAACAAACGTAGCATTTTCTGGGATTTGCCATATTGGAGTAGTAATCTCATTCGCCATAATCTTGACGTTATGCATATTGAAAAAAATATTTTTGAGAATGTATTCGATACAGTGATGGATGTGGAAGGAAAAACAAAAGACAATGCAAAGGCAAGGGAGGACATAAAAATTTATTGCAAGCGTAAGGAGTTGGAGAAAAATGAATCCACCGGCAAATATCCCAAAGCGTGTTATAGCTTGGGTAAAGAAGAAAAGAAGGTTGTTTGTGATTGGGTGACAAAACTTAAGTTTCTAGATGGTTATGCCTCCAATATGGCAAGGTGTGTAGACATGCATAAGTATAAGCTTTTCGGAATGAAAAGCCATGATTGTCATGTTTTTATGCAGCGGTTAATTCCAATTGTTTTTCGTGAGTTATTGCCAATCACAGTATGGAAAGCATTAACTGAGTTAAGCTTGTTTTTTCGAGACCTTACATGCACCACGATTAGAGAGGAAGACATAATTAGACTTCAAGAAGAAATTCCTATAATTTTGTGCAAATTGGAGAGGGCATTCCCACCTAGTTTTTTTTATTCCATGGAACATCTTCCAATTCACTTACCCTATGAAGCAAGAGTTGGAGGGCCAGTTCAGTATCGATGGATGTATCCATTTGAAAGGTATACGAGAAGTTAAATTTGATACTTAAATTTAGAGTAATATTACTTAATCGACATACAAATTATTTATACCTGACTTAGGTTCTTGCGGCAATTGAAATTGAAAGTAACTAACAAAGCAAGAGTCGAAGGTTCAATTTGCAATGCGTACTTGGTTGAAGAAGCATCAATATTTTGTTCTCATTATTTTGAGGCTCATGTTAACACAGACGAGGAGGGTGCCTCGTAATGATGACGGAGGTGCAACGATATGTTGTGAAGAAAATCTTTCTATATTCATCTATCCTGGCCGATCATATGGAAGGGCAAAATTGAGATGATTGACTGATGAAGAGTACCATGCTGCAACCACTTATGCCCTATTAAATTGCGATGAGATTCAACATTATATCAAGTAAACTTTTTGTTATTAATCCAACAACCATATAATTTCTTTACACTCACTGATATTAACGAATATTTGTCATTTAAAGGATATTTGTGGAGGAGTTAATGGCAAATGCACCTAGTATGAGTGATGAACAAGTTGACATTAAGCTCAAGACTGAATTTGCCAACTGGTTTAGATCCTATGTAAGTGTTATCAATCCTATACATACTCTATTATTTTATTTAGCTTGGGTATTAATTAAGGGTTATTCTGTAGGCACATGACCCAAATAACAATGTTAGCAGTCAAATCATGAAAGATGTTTCCTTGGGGCCTTTGAGAAATGTGACTATATACCCGATGTATTTTGTGAATGGGTTTAAATTCCACACAAATGATCACATAGCTGGAAGATCGATTGTGAGTATTGGAGTGTGCATCAAAGGTTCTAATTACAGTGACATATCAAGTGACTACTATGGCATTTTAAAGGAAATTATCCAATTGGAATATCCTGCACTCCCAATTAAAAAGGTTGTGCTCTTTAACTGTGATTGGTTTGACCCAACTCCAAATGTAGGGATGAAAGTCCACAAAGACTACAATCTTGTTGATATTAACCATAGGCGAAAGTTTAATAAGTATGAGCCCTTCATTTTGGCTGAGCAAGCATCACAAGTGTATTACGCATCTTATCCAAGTATGAAGCGTGACAAGGTTGATTGGTGGGCTGTGTGTAGAATCAAACCTCGATCTATTGTCGATGTTCCCACAATTGATTTGCCATTCCAAGATGATGAAGCAGAGGAGCATTTGGTTGATATAAGTGATGATGGAGTAACATCTTTAAATGATTTAAATGGTGTTTTTGTAGATGTAGATGATGGACATGATGATGTTAATTTTGAAGATCCAGTTGAGCATGATTTGGAAGTGACAGATGCTGAAGATGATGACGCTGAAAATATGTCAATTGATAGCGATGAGTAATTTTTTTTTTTTTTTGCTTTGATGTGCAGAACATATTCCAATATTATGAAGCACTTCTATGTTATGTTGTGTGAAATTATTATTTTGTTCTCATTATTTGTTTTTTTGTTATTGTTGTAATGTTTATACATTTCTTGTGTTACTTGTGGTTTATGAAAAATTTGGTATATATATTACCAGAGATGCCTAGAGGCAAAGGAAGAGCTGCACTACGCAGAGGAGGAAGCGCAAGTGGAAGGCATACTAATCCCACTAACCAAGACACCTTAACGAATCCTCAAAATGCCAATCAACCTAATGATACTACAAATGAGCTTGCAAACTATGGGGATGCATCACATGATGTTGTGAATGAGGTTCCTAATACTAATGTTCCAACACCTATTGTATCTCAAGCGAGTAATGACCCACAAGATGGTACATGTAGTAGAGGCAGGCATCACATCAATGTTAGGAATGGATTGTAAGTGTTTACCTCAAAAATGCATGTTTGTATGTTATCATATATTATTTTGTTTGTATACTTGATTGTAACAGGTTAGAACCTTCTAGCAAATGCTCACGAGTGATAACGAAGGTGTTTAAGTAGAAGATAGATATTGAAGGCTACACATGGAAGAAAGTTTCTCAAACTACGAAAGACTTTTATTTCGAGGAGTTTAGGGTATATTTATTTTGAATTTAAGTTAATGGTTCCATTTTTGATATAATTGAATTCTGATAATTTCAAAAATTTTCAGAAGCATTGCATGTGGGATTCTTCAATGGAGACACAAGTGAAAGTGGCATGGGCTACAAAAGCTTCAGAACGATATAGTGACTTTCTAAGGGACAGAAGGAAATCTGAAAGAAAACCACAATATATATCAGATGATGATTGGAGGTATTGGAAAGTTGCTTGGGAAAACGATGAATTTAAAAGAAAAAGAGAACAAAATTCAAACAATCGAAGGAGTGTTGCAGGGCCATCATCTCATACTGGAGGATCAATATCCCATACTGAACATGGGAACAAACTTGTAAGTATAAAATGCAATTTGTTTGAGTGGTAGATGAGTTTGTGCTTGTTTCAATATAAATAAAAATTGTTTGAGTTTTGAGTTTGCTTGTATTCATTAAATTAACATGTTATATTGTGTGGGGTAAATATAATTTGTTTACATGACCAATGAAGTTTGTGTTGTTGAATACATTTAGTTCTACTTATTCAATAGATTTTTCTCATAGTTAAATTGCTTGTACATATTAGTTGCTAATATGAATGAAGTTTATATTTTGTTCGTTTATAGACATCTTCATTGGGTCGAGTACCGACGCCGCACGAGTTATTTATTTTTACTCACACGAAAAAGTATGATGGGCAAACCTTTATTGATGAGAGGTCTAAATCATTCAATGTAAGTTTTAAAGTCCTTTAAGTCAATATAATTCACTTTTTTTAACTTTTAATTGTTCATTGGTAGACTTTGGCTTATTTGTATATTTTTGTTGTATCTATAGGATAAAGTGGTAAGATTGAGAGAGACATCCCAAGCAAATAATGGATCAGGAGATGATGCACCTCGCCCAATTGATGAAGTAGCACTTTATTATGAGGCAGCTGGTGGTGAAAAGAAGAGAAGGGTGTATGGCCTTGGATCACAATCAGCTTGTTATTATTGTAGCGGCGACAAAGATGGCAACAATAGAAGCATAAACTCCTTTGAATTCCACAATCAAGATGAGATTAGTAATGAATTGACAAGTTTGCGTAAGACGGTTCAGACACAAGGTAGTATGATAACTAAATTGACAAGAACGATACAAGTATTATGCGATCGCATCGGTATACCTTCTCCTAATGAATTTGAAAATGCTCGCAATAGCCAACAAGATGAACATGATGAAGGTACAAGAGGTGGAGATGACAACAATGATCATGGACTTAGTTAAATATCTACACTTCAGTTTTTAATTTTCGTAGTTTTTTTAAAGTAGTTATGTACTCGTACTTTTAGTTTATTGCAATGGACTTATATGTGGTACTTTAAATTCTATAAATAAATACTTGTATTGTGTTATAGTTTGGTTTTAATTATTGGAATTGCTATCCTTGTATAATATTTGAATTGTGATTGAATTGACAGGTACAATATGAAATGCATATTAATGGCTTATTTGTATTATTAAAATTATGCAGAAAATAACCAGGATTATATATTTTTAATATAATATTTACCCAGGAAAATACCCAGGAATGATATATTTTTAACATGAGTTTTACCCACGGATTACCCAGACAATACCTAGAAAACATAAGAATATATACCCAGAAATTTCCCACGCTAGATTTCGTGGGTAAGTTTGAAAACAATACCCAGCGATTGCCCACGAGTGGAAGCCTGGGTAATTCCTGGGTATTTATCAATCCTACAAAATATTTACCCAGGGATATAAATCATTTACCCAGGAATGTATTCCTGGGTAACTTACCCAGGAAGGGAAAATTCCGTGGGTAATGGTTTACCCACGAGGCTATTAGTAAGGAAATCATATCCGTGGGTAACGTTGTTTACCCAGGAATTTGTGTGGTTTTACCCACGAAATCGTCCGTGGGCAAAGTGTTATTTTCTTGTAGTGCATCTGAACGTTAGGATTTTATTTTTATTTTTTTATTTTTTATTTATATTTTTTAAATATAAATTTTAAAAATGTTTATTTTATATATATAGATATATTATTTGTGTATTTCTCTTTTCCCACATAAACCCTCATATATATAGACCTATATAAACAGTATTCTTCTTTAAAAAAATAAACTAAGAAATTTTCCTATTTAAGACAATTTTTATTTTATACGAGTATTTACCCACAGAAATAAAAAATTTAATTAAATAAATAAATCTTCTGAGACTATTAGTATTTTATATTTTATACATTAATATAAGTGGAAATTGCCAAAAAAAACCCCTAAGTTTGCAATATGGCCAAAATCACCCCGTTAATTTCGCAATATCTAAAAACCCCTTTTAAAGACAATGTTTTCTAACCCCCCAAAGTATATAATGATGGTTAATAAAGTTATTTTTGAATTTTATGGATGAAATTGCCCCTTGCATGGGAGGTCGTGGCACTCCAATCATTTGGCCGGTTTGAGCTCGAAGGAACTCCACCTCCCAATCTCCATCTTCATAACCGATTGATCCCAATTCAGGTATCTCTCTCTCTCTCTATCTCTCTGTCTCTATCTCTCTGTGTCTCTTTTTTAAAGTTCGTTCTTCTCCAACGTAGTGTAGGGTTTAGTCCATGGATGAGGCCTGTGGCCTCGATCTCAACTCCCGGGGTGACCCCCCGGAACCATCCCTGGCTGATCTGTGGAAGCCCTAGCCACGACCCCTTCATCTTTGGAAGAAGCTAATCATGCTGATGCTGGTAATGATGCCGGAGGTGAGCGGCAGAGTGCTGAAATTGATGGTCAACAGGAATATGGGGGTGAACTGAAGATGGAGATGGTGGAAGGAAGAAGTTTGGAGTGCGGTGAAGTGGTGGCGGGAGTTTGTGCTGGCAGTGGAGAGGTTGGTGATGTTGATCGGCTGGAAAAGGATAGATCTTGTGATGACGTGGAGATGGTAGTTGATGTTCATGGTGGTGAGGTTGGGAGTGTTGCTGGGAAAGTTGTTTATGGGTTGGAGATCAGTGATCAAGTTGAGGAAATTGAGGAAGGAAAGGGTAGAGGATTTCTGTTTAGAAACGTATGTCTCCATTTAAATATTGCGGTTTCTATTTAAGAAACTCAGTCTCTGTTTAACAAGTGATATCTCTCTATTTAAGAATTGAGGGTTATGTTTAAAACAGTATATCTCCGTTTTAATTATTGCGGTTTCTATTTAAGAAACTCAGTCTCTGTTTAATAAGTGATATCTCTCTGTTTAAGAATTGAGGGTTCTGTTTACAAAAGTATGTCTCCGTTTAAATATTGTGGGTTCTGTTTAAGAAATGCGGACTCTATTTAACAAGTGATATCTCTCTATTTAAGAATTGAGGTTTGTGTTTAAAAACTTATATTTTCGCTTAAAAATTTGTGAACACTACTGAATGTGTTGTTATTGTCATAGGCTTGTGATTGTGGCGATAAACCTAGTTAATGGCGATGCTACTTGACACTGGTAGTGGAGACCTTGGCTGAATTCCAACGACAACATCATTTGATAGGGTTTTTGTAATTTCCTGATCCCAAAGACACAGACGAGACCCCCGTACAGCTCTGCGAAGCGCAACATATTCGACTCGCCACATATTGAAGACTTGATTCAAGGCATATTAGACAGTTTTGTTTTGTTGTACATTTTCATATATGTATACGATCGAAATAGTTTTTCTATTGTTATGATTTGTTTAATGTTTATAATGTACATTTCCCCTTTCATTTGATATAGTTGCAGTTTACAAATGAAATTTTCGTCTAAAAAATGAGTTTTAGTTTAAAAACGTATGTCTCCGTTTAAATATTGTGGTTTCTGTTTAAGAAACTCGGTCTCTGTTTAACAAGTGATATCTCTCTGTTTAGGAATTGAGGTTTCCGTTTAAAAACTTATATTTCTGCTTAAAAATTTGTAAATACTACTGAATTTATTTTAGATATTTAGATAAATATCAAAAAATTAATTCTGTTTTATTTAAAAAATTTTAAAATTCAATAAATGTTATTATATAATAAGATTTTGATCATTGATACATTACTATCAAATATTCTAATATTCATGAACATGAATTTAACATCCATTTCAATTGATTGCATATATATAGACACATGGATCATGTGAAAGAATATTAATTCTCAAGAATGAATTTAGCTTGTTGTTTTTTAGGGTATTAAGATGTTTAGGTTGTTCCATGATTAACTAGTGTGACTAAGATTTTAAAAAGAAACATAAAATTTTTAAACGATAACTATAAAATTTAAAGTTAAAACAAATATTTAAACAGAAACATAATAATTTAAACGGAGAAGACGGTTTTTAAATGAAAACTTGATTGAGTTAAACAGAGACTGGGATAATTAAACAATAAGACAAAAAAAAATGCACACTTGTATGCATAAAAGGTTAGACATTATGTGATTGGGCGGTATTTTTCCCACCAGTTGCAAAGGCAAAAATGGAATTTCATAATATGGACCCACTTGAAGTAACTGATTGAGGGTAAAAGGGAATGTAAACTATAAAAGAAGCCGAAGTGTGCAAAAGTTGGAGGGGGTTTTTAGGAAGTTTTGAAATTCCTGTGAACAACAATTTTCCCTTAATATAAATATATAATTTTGTTTTTAAAAAATTCGCTGAATTAAAGAGCTACATGCTTAGATGTCTACATCCTACATGTGACCAAGTCCCACGGCAAACATGTGGCATATATTTCACACCATTGTGGCCTCAAATGGAGTTTGAAAAAAGTTTTCAAACTCCAAAAAATGTGGCTATGCGGCTATAATTTAAAACAAATCACAAGAATACAACCACAACTTCATATCCAAATTTCCACAAATACCCCATCTAGGCCGCAAACATCGCTGGCAAAGTGTGGGCTAAATAGTAATTTCAGTCCCAAGGGTTTGTAAGGGTTTATAGCGCGTGACGGCGAATAAAAGGCGAACCTTTATTCTTCGTTCTTGTTCGCTCCAATGGCGTCCATTGTTCTCGCCTGCCTTCGTGGTCTCATTCCCTTCTCTCGAGGCGAGAGATCGTTGTAGAGCCTGGTGCCCTCATGATCTCTATATTTTCTGGAGCTCGAGTACCCTAGCAACGGAGGAGCTTTTGAGAGGGAAGGTGGCGGAGATGGGGGAAGGAGTGGAGGCGAAGGGGTGGTGGAAAGGGCTTAGGGTGTTTAGCCCAGAGTACTATGCGTTGTGTGCTGTGGGTGGGATGTTGAGCGCTGGGACTACCCATCTTGCGATTACGCCGTTTGATGTCTTGAAAGTTAACATGCAGGTGAGGTTTTTAAATTGATTTGTTCATATTTTTAGTATGAATTTTTGTTCTACTGTTTCCATTTTAGTTAGATGTTTCTCGTGATTAATAGTTATCGAGTGAGAGATCATTATATTGTGGGTTTGATTTAGTGCATCATGGAAGAATAGTGTATACCTAAAAGTCCGTCTTTTTTTTTTTGTTTGGTCATTTGCTAGCGGACTTTTGGAAAAATAAGGCAAAATAGTAGGAAAGATATCTTAAGGAAAGCTTATGTTTGAAGCACGAGATTAGAGAGGCAGAGAAGGTTTGCTCCCTCAGCACATGTTTGAAAACCGGAGAAACTAGAAATCTCCGAAAAAAAAAAAAGGTTTCGTTTTTGTAAAACCTATATCATATAATGATTCAAATACATCAAAATTTAAAACTAAATGAGGAAACATGTTATGAGATCTTTCCTATAACGTACACTGCAGGATTGGTATGTTCAGTGTGCGCACAGTTACTGTTGTAGTGTTCTCAGAAATTCCTTGGAATTTTTTTAAGTACCCAAGCATTTTTGTCCAAATTTTTGCTGCTCAGGTTCTTGGAAAAATGATTTATGTAGTTTCCTTGCCCCATTGCTGTTGCATGCTTTGATTTTGCATCATTATTCCCTAGAAAATAAAATTCACACTGCTACCATATTTCATTTGAAGTATATTTTCTGTTGTATTGTGTCTTTTTCCGAAATATCTAAGTGAGGTCGTAATTAGAATTTCTATATTTGTGATCCTAGCCCTTGAATTATGAGGGGTTAGGATGTTGATGTATTGTGCATTTTTAGGTAAACCCTGTCAAGTACAACAGCATGTTTTCGGGCTTGAAAATTTTGGTGAAAGAGCAAGGGCCATCATCCCTTTGGAGAGGGTGGGCTGGCAAGTTCTTTGGATATGGTGTTCAAGGTGGCTGCAAGTTTGGACTCTATGAATACTTTAAAACAATGTATTCAGATGTTCTGGTTGGACACAACAGGAGCATTATCTTCTTTCTCAGCAGTGCATCTGCTCAGGTAATTGCAGATGTTGCTCTTTGCCCTTTTGAAGCTGTCAAAGTCCGTGTTCAGACACAGCCTTGGTTTGCCAAGGGTTTGGCTGATGGTTTTCCGAAGTTAAAAGCCTCGGAGGGCTTGTCAGGGTAAGTAAACTAGACATGGTTAGCCTTTTGTTTGTTGGTTTGATTATTTATCTTTGTTAAACCTAAAGTTTGAGTTTATTTTCCATTTCAACTGCAGCTTTTACAAAGGGATCTTTCCGCTTTGGGGTCGGAATCTTCCATGTAATTTACTCGCGCTCCTTATTGAAAAATCCTCAACAATGCAGTGCAGTATTGTGCATGTGTTAACCCTTTCAGGCATTTTTTTCACTGTCATGCCTTGCCTCCTTTGATGAATGCCCCTACCTGATGAATTTTTTCTTTGTTTAATATAATTATTTTCTCGTCATTATCCGAAATATGTATTGTCTGAAATGTTAGTCCCAGAAAGCATACAACTAAACCAAAAACCATTTACTTGTCAATGTAACTGTTTTCTGGTTGTTGGAACGAGCTTGCTATATTATGACTTTGATTTTCAGCCAACCATAGCATGATATTTTTCATGATTAGTAACATCATAATTAGTAGAACTATATATTGAGCAAATTAATACCACCTTAGATATTTCATTTCCTAATTTGTCCATGTTCTAGTTATCGCTTTATGTAGGTAACGTTTGTTAACTGTGTTTGGACAGTTTCCATCCTTATGTTTTCAACTTTTGAACACTCTGTGGACTTTTTATACCATAATGTCATACAAACCAAGAGAGAGGATTGTTCAAGAGCTCAGCAGCTTGCCGTGACTTGTGTAGCTGGTTATGCATCAGGGACGATTGGTGCCATTGTTTCAAATCCAGCAGACAACATTGTTGCTTCCCTTTATAATAAAAAGGCTGGCAGTAGCATTCAGGTAATATCTGCCGTAAAGATTCGGTTTCTCAGTTGTCCTCAATTCTCCAGTCCAAGAGAAATAATTCTAATGTCCATAATTCACAAGTAATATGGCTAAACATAATATATATGTCTCACACTTTGCAGGCAGTGAAGAAAATTGGACTTCTCAATTTATTTACGAGAAGCCTACCTATCCGAATCACACTTGTGGGACCTGTTGTAACTTTGCAATGGTTCTTCTATGATACCATTAAAGTTTTAACTGGACTGTACGTATCTCTACTCTGAAAAATTATGCATAATGCATTTTTCTTCTTTTATCTCATGCTTTCAGATAAGAATTTTGATGAACGTTTTCAATTAATTTTGCGCTTAATATTGTTCATAATAATGCAGTAATAATTCAGTACAATATCACTGCATCCCCAAAATTAAAACTATTTTTTTAATCACAGCTGCATTTATTAGTCTCAGAAAAGAGCAGTGCACTCCCTTTAATTTATGCTAAAATATGCACAGATTGCATCTTAGTGTCATAATCCTAACTTTCTTCTCTACTAAAACTGAATGGAGGAAAATGCTCTAGACTTTGGAGAAACTTGATACATTCTAGATAAGCTATGCGCTTAATTTGATAATTGGAATGAGTTTGATGATGTCGTTCTGCTTGGATATCTTTTAGGCCGACGAGTGGAGGAGTTATCACTGATCTGGATGAAGAAAACTGCAAACATTGATCTCATAATCTACAAGAACTGTTTTGAGCACGTTTTGGGCAGGCTTTCTTTGTTTCTTCATTTTCACTGATAGACTTTGCTTTTAAAGCTCGATAACCATACAAGAACATTAAATTTTCATTATCTGGGAGACGGCTGCATACTCATAAAGACTATCATTGGATTCCCATTCTTGATAGGATTAAGAAATTCTGTGTATGTAATATGTATCAGTCATCAGTGCAGAAAGTTTTACATCTCTGTTATTTCACTAATTGCATACGGGCAAGGGAAGGCTGGCAAAATTTTGTTCTTTTTGCTTATGCACCTCCTTCAAAATTCAGAACACATGTAGTTTACAAAGTTTATTGGAAGAAAATGTTTCCAACCTCTTAATTATATATATATATATATATATAATGTCTTGAAACTAATGTCATTTTGATCCCTTAAAGATAAATTATTTGTTGATTTATCAATGAATAAATTGCGTAATAGTCTCTGAATATTTTTTTATTTTAACTAATTAGTTACTGGATGTTTTCATTCTACTTGATTACTCCCAGTTAATCCATGTATTGTTTTTTTAATTATCGCATAGGATGTTGGTATACTTATTCTTAGTATTTTTTAGTCACTCGTCTTTTTCCTTTTTCTTTAAAAAAAAAAAGTCGCTGATGAACCAGCAAGAAAAACACATGCGTAGGGGTACAAGGCTTCAAATGCACTTGTTTTCTAAATTCAAATCATAAGTTAAAATTAACTCCAAAACTAATATTTATAGCTCCGTAATCCAACAGAGTAATAACTACTTGCTAATAAAAAGGGCTCAACTAGCTATTAAACTCTGACATGCTTTGACTTGGTATTCCCTCTCATCCTTTTTGTTTTTTTAGCAGTAACAGAGTCAGTAAATTTATGATGCAGGGTTAATACTATAATGTCATCATTTATAATACGGATGATGTAGGGTTAATAGTATAATGTCATCATTTATAATATGGATAAACATATTTATCTATATATATAACAATTTTTTTAAGACCATTAAAAGAAGCACAAATTAACAAAAAAAGCATTGTTTTTAATACAACTGTAGTATAAAACAACAACAAAGCTAGCAACAAACATCAGACGTTAGAAACTAGGGAAAAAATCAAAATTAAAGAAACTAAGAAACCATAGTCGTTAGTCCATAAAAAATAGGATGGAATTATAGAGATCAGGATTTTATCTAGGATTGAGATATGGATTATGTGGAGGAAAGGCAGGAGCAGGAAGGTCCGGAGGGAGGAGGAGCACACGGCATAAAAGAGGAGCTGGGGGGGGGCGGCAGAAGGTGGTGAAAAGTGAGGACTCCTTGACTGTGAGACTAGGACGGTGGTCGGTGGTCGGTGGTCTAGTGGAGAAGTTTTGAGTGAGCTTTGAGAGCTTGAAGAGATCATAAATGGGGACAAAAGAGAAAAAAAAAAAAAAAAAAGAAGAGCTGAGAGAGAGGGGAAAAGGTTGTTGCCTTTTTAAGATTTATATTATATATATAGCTACTCTAATTTCTAAAAACTAAAATTGACCCCAATTCTTTAATTTTATTGGGTTAACCTAACTATTTCCAAATAATATACATATATGACTAAAAGTTTTAAAAATTTTTGTGGGTTTATCTGACCCCAAAAAAGCATGAATAACTCTACCATTGTTTTTGGCCCTGAAATTTCTGTGAAATGGTAGATTCCTATCAATACTCCGTCTTGACATTTTGCGTTGACTTCAAGGTGAAACAATGGAAATTGTCCAGCAAATAACTTTTTTGGGATTGAAAAGGACGGTACATCCATTGTACTAAAGCTTGAGCTAAGATACCCCATATTGTGAAACCCAGTAATGAGGCAGAGTTTTTTCCTTAACCAAAGTTAATTTGCATTCTTCATTGATGAGCAATGTTGCTATAGGGATAGGGGGAGATTAACCATGAGTAGAACACAACAAAGACGCATGGAATTCGAGATAAGACATCTGAAGTTTATGAGAGAGCTAATTCATGGGCCATAAGCCTAACATGAGAAACAACAATACAAGAACCAAAATATAGAGGGGAGAATTTTTCACATCGTCTCTTAGTCAATAATCTTTCCAAATACGTCTAAAGTCGTAGGAAAAGAGCATCTTCATATTCGAAGGATTGCTCTTTTCATTTGGAATTTACTTTGGCCTTGATTCATGAGTAAGCTTTGAGGAGTTTAGCATGCAGGAGCTACAATATTTCATCACAAGAGTTGCTCTTTAACATTGGCAATATAGGTTTCTCCTAGAACAAAATGGTGCAGAGACAGAGGGTCACAGCCATCAAAATCTTGAAAAGAGTTGTAGCAATCATTGCATGAAATCCAGTATTGAATGAGCATTCTGTCAAGGCTAAGAACTTGTTAAGTCAGCCCCATTAAGTGGGGCCTCTCCAAATAAGTGGGCCTGCCTCCACAGTAAATGAAAAAAAAGAAGCTATGTTAATAAAGGGGATTACTGTTGATCATTAAGGTGAGTAATTGAGAGGAGAAAGCTCATCAGAGAAAAAGAAAGCAAGAAGAGAGGAAGAAGAGAAGAAGAGGGTAGGGTTTTGATTTCTTAAGAGGATTGAAGCCGATTTCGCCCACATTTCAGGAAAGATCATCTTTGGAAGAAGATCTACAATACATTGGTTTGATTTCTTCCAATTCTCCTTGAAATAGTCGTAATCCATCTTTGTATGATGATGCGTTTGTGAAATTCTCTTCCTAAATCTCTTGCCATTGTATGCCTCTAGTTAGCTAGAGAGAAACTTGTTGTTATCCCTTTGTTAACATAGTGGAAACAATTCTAAATGGCTCTAAGGAGTCCCGTGGGTTTTCATTCATCGATTTGAAGGGTTTTCCACGCTAAATCGTGTGTCTTGCTTGTTGTTTTTTGACGATTTTATTGTGTCAGTTAGATCCCAAAAGATTGTACTCAAAAGCGGGAGGTTTTGAGCTTCAAAATTCAGAAAACAAACTCAACACGCCCGTGCTTAATTCCGCACGCCCGTGCTCGGGCGGTGAGACCGTGTTGCAAGCCGTGCGGTGCAGGTTTTCGAATTTTTGATTGCTACGGTATTACTCTGATGCAGTACGCCAATTCTTTTGCTACACTACCGGTACTACGGTATTCTACTACGAGTAGTGGAAGAACCCAACAAAGTAGCACGCTGTGTTTCGCCCGTGCTTCAAGCCGTGCGGTGCGGGTTTTGCATTTTTTGGTGCTACGGATACTTTCGGGAAAATAATCGTTTGGTCCCCGGTTCCTCCCAACCGAACTTACTCTAGAAAAATGGTTTCTCATGAGTAAAACATTAAAGATTAGCCTCAATAGGCCATTACCGACCTTGGATTGCTCGTCGGGTTGAAGATGATTGGAGATACCCCAAGCAAAATTGAGTTTGACTAAAATGAAATGATTTCAAAAATTGCTAAAAAAACAATAGCATCTCTAATAGAAAGAAAGGAGCATGGCATACGGTGTAATGGAACAAAATGATTAGGAATTGGGAGCTTATACTTATTTTGTTGAAATATAAGGCGAGTTTTACATATAGAGTTTAGCATCTCTTTTCATTTGTGGCTAGAAAAAATTTTCAATGAGATGCTTAAGTGTTTCAAGTAGCCTCCATGACCTCGAAGAAAGAATCATAGCATTATGACAAAATTTTCCTCCGCAAGGCAAAGTCCTCAAGAATGACTAGGAGGCTCTGATGAAAAAAATTTACTATCAGTCAACTAAAAACCTTGATAAGTTTGGGATCTTGCTTTCTTGCTTGATGGAAGTGATGATATCCTTAGTGTAAGAATCCCATTGCGGTCGGAAAGGAGAGAGCTTCATGCGAAGGTCTTCTTGGTTCACTTGTTGGCTTACAAGATACTTAAAAGCGCAATGGTCATTCTTGATTAAAAAATATCTTCCTAACAAATAATGTCTCTATTTTTTAAATCAAGCACCACGGCTAGCAATTCCCTATCATAAAGATATTTTAAATGGTTAGTGAAAAAAATGCACTTGCAAAAAATAACCGATAAGATGTTGAGATTGCAATAAGATAACTTCCGCACTTGCAAATGAAGATCAAATTCAAGCTGTCAAGGGCTAATTAAAATATAG